>CAUYMX010103816.1:0-24434 GCA_963573855.1 Lepilemur septentrionalis
TTGGTGTGATGAAATGTTTTGGAGCTGGATAGAGGTGTTGGTTGCATGATATTGTGAATGCGCTAAATGCCACTGAATTAAGAGTCAAAAAGTGGCCGGGCACGGTGGCTTATGCCTGTAATTCTAGCACTCTGGGAGGCCAAGATGGGTGGATAGCTCAGGGTCAGGAGTTCGAAACCAGCCCGAGCAAGAGCGAGACCCCGTCTCTACCAAAAATAGAAAGAAATTAATTGGCCAACTAAAAATATATAGAAAAAATTAGCCAGGCATGGTGGCGCATGCCTGTAGTCCCAGCTACTCAGGAGGCTGAGGCAGGAGGATCTCTTGAGCCCTGGAGTTTGAGGTTGCTTTGAGCGAGGCTGATGCCATGGCACTCTAGCCCGGGCAACAGAGCGAGATTCTGTCTCAAAAAAAAAAAAAAAAAAAAGTTTCCTTCTTTATTAACTTGTCTTTCAGTTTATCTATATTAGGTCTTATGATTGGGAAACTGAGTTTACTCTCCATAAACGAGTAAAAGTTTTGCTTTTTAAGTCTTTGAATTATCGGCTCGAATAATTGAATGATCATAATTTTATAGTAACTTGTGATCCTGTTTATGACAAGTGTTTTATGACAGCAAGTGGTTTAAGCCTTTGATATTTGACAAACTTTCCAGAATCAAAATTCTAAATGCAGCCTTTTTTTTACCTCAAATTAGCTTTTTAAATATTAGGGCCACTGAAAATCTAAGACAGACATAGTAGGTTTACTCGGTTAAAACTGTACAGGAAGCATTGTCAAACGTGAAATGGTGTTTAACTTTCTTTGGGTTGTATTCATATAAACATGTTATTAGTATATGTTGCAATATTATATGAGATTCCTAAAATTCTGATATGTCTTGGTATATGTTATCAGTAATAACTATGGTTATGTTTAATAATTGTATGCCACAAAAATAACCAACTTTTTGTCAATTGTCTCTTTAACCATCACTATTTTAAGACTTTTGTCATCCACATACAATTATTTTTTTACTTTGATTCCTCACAAAAAGTGGTTTTTTAACTGGCTAAAGTCCAAAGTTTGCTTCATAAAGGAAAGTCATGGAAAGGACTGACAAGTTCTCTTGAATATAGGATTCTGATAACTTTGGAGATTATATACCATTGGACTAAAACAAAACAAACTTCCAAGACTTTAATTAAAAAGTTGATGTGCCCATGAGTATTGCTAACTCAACCTCAAGCAGAATAGAAATTAATTACATGGAACTGAACTAATATTTTTATGACTTTTTGTTTGAAACATTGCTGACTCCTTTTGGGTTTTCTTTTTGAGAAGTTGAGAAAATTTTTTTCCTTCTTTTGAGTTATTTATAGCTTACAATAAAGTATATATTTGTAAGCAAAATTTGAAGCATTTATTTTTCTCTCTACTTGATATCTCCAGAATTTGAAAACTATTTGTATTATTAATTTATGGCAATATGTTATAGTTATTAGCATAAGTTCAATAAGAATCTGTTTTCTTCTATAAGAGAACACAATGAAAGACACTGGTTATTTTACCAAGACTATTTGACTGGAATGGCATCTTTTCAGAAGTGCCCAAACTGCATTAAGGAATTAAGGTTGACTTTATAAGGCCAATAAAAAGCCCTTTGGAAAAACTGGCCAGGTACCTCATCTATAACATTTCCCAATCTGTGGTTAAGTAAAGAATGTCACTTTCTGACAAGTCCAGGAACCCCAAGTTACTTTGGGACCTTGAGAAAAGAGGAATTTACCCAATGCATACAGGTATCTAAAGGCACAGATAAATCCTTGGCTCAACTTGAGAGGCTTTCAAGTCTAATTTGAGAGTCCTTATGAAAAATCCACAAAGCCAATCTTAAAAAAGAAAAGCCTATATGGTCAATAATTATTCTTACTACACTTTTTGCAAATAATCAGGCTAAATATAATGAGACTAAAGTTTATTTTTACAAGTAAATTGGTTCTTCTATGATCTGTCTTTAATGTCCACCTGTTATTAAATTCTATCCTTGCCCACTGTTTTTGAGTTTTTGCTATTTGCCTACAATTTGGACTGAATCTTGAATTCTTTCCTGGCTCAAATCTCCATATAATGTTTTCAAATTTTTCTGACCCCGGATAATGTTTTCAAATTTTTCTGACCTGGACTCCATGAAATTGCCACTATCTTTTCCTAAGGCTTTACAAGCATGCGTTGGGCCATACCAATTCCAGGGGAAAAAAAAAAACAATCTGACAGATTGCCACTGCCCATCTTCTACTTTAACTTAAGATGCTTTGAGCTTAATATCTAGACACTTCGCCTAGATGCCCTCTAGACCCTAAGGAAACTACTTTATGAACTGCTCCAAATAGTAACACTTGTTTTTCTTCTGTTTGAAAACTAGTCTGCAATGTCACCTCCTGAAATTAGATACAGCTGTTTAACTAAACGGATCTATTCACTGGACTAAGAGACTGACCAAAAGATATAGAATAATATATTTAAATCTGCTCCAACTTGGTTTTGTCCCATTCCTTAGTCTAAAGATAACAGCTTGGCTTTTAATATGCAAAACCTTTCAATTTCAAAGTGAGGACTGAAAAAAATTAGAAACATTTTACTACAAAATATATTTCTTTGACATATTTTGGGATGGCTGCCACAGAAATAACATTGCAAATCTATCTTTTGTGTGTGTGGTTAGGGGCAACTTTACACCAATAGAGAATCTCCATTAATACAGTCAGTCTCCACTCCCTTCCCCATAGACTTAAGAGGGTTGCCAGGAAGATACCAGGATACCTGGTAGCAAAGCTTGCTGGGAATACTAGCCCCTAACTACAGAGTATGTGCCAACAGAGACTTGATTTAAAAAATCTGTCTATGACTCTAGGGACTTCTCACAGAAGAAACTGCAAAGAGCCTTAGGGCTCAACAAAGATCCTTCACATCTCTAGCCCAAGTAGTCCTAGATAATTGGGTAGTGCTAGAGTTTCTATTGGTTTAACAAGATGGAGTGTGTGTGGTATTAAACACTACCTGCTGAATCTATATAAATACCTCAGGAAACATGGAAACCCAAATTTAAAAAGTTTCCCAACAAGCTGTGTGGCTACAACAGGGCTCTATTAGTGACTTCATGCCTGACTGGTTTTGGGGGTTATTCACTTGGATTCTCCAGGACTTCAGACCAGCTCTGCAAGAACTCCTGAAGCTAGGACTCTCACTTCATATCCTAGGGCTTGTTATCTGTCTTATAATCTACTGTTCATGTAAATACTATGCTAAGACTGTAAAAAAAAATATTAACGTTCTTGTCATGCAAAACTTAGGTCCGCAACTGTGTACCTGTGAATACTTGGAGACAAGTGCAGAATAATTTCATTCCTCTTATCCTGGGCTCAATCCCAGTATGCCTGCTGTCAGCAGGAAGAAACTAGTTCAGTAGTCTACCCTTTTCCATCTCATTAGGCTGCACCTCAGGAATGAGGCAGGATAAAGCCCAAGAGAACTGAAACCACCCTTTATAAAATAAATAAAGGACCACAAAGTGGGAACTGGGGTAGGGGTCTGAACTCTGCAAAGGTATAGACGTGGGTAAAATATATATATAACCAGCCATTGTCCCCCAGTTTGCTTTCCTATTATTGCTACTCAGGACTTACATAGCTGATGGTCATAAAGATTCTTAACTTTCTAAATTACTCCCATAAATAACATCACCTTTGTGAAACCTAAGGCTAGTTTTTGAGATCTCTCCCAGGCCCTGCATTCCAGTGGACTGGCTGACCCACCCAGACCAGGGGCCCATACCAAGGAATTGACTCAACTGGTCTTGCAACCCCCATCTAGGAACAGACTCAGCACAAGAAGACAATTTCTACACCCCTACGGTTCCACCATGTACCAGACAATCAACTGCCTAGCCCTTTGCCTCCCAAAATATCTTTAAAAACCCTTTCTCCCAAATTCTCAGAAAGATGGATTTAGGAACTTTCTCCCATCTCCTCACGTGGCACCTGTGATATTAAGTTCTTTCTCAGCTGCAACCCTTGCTGTTTCAGTGTATTGGCTTCCTCTTGAGCAGTGGGCAATGAACCTGCTAAAGCTATAACAATAATGTTCAGAGATTGACTAAAACACATCTTCCTTCCTTTTTTAGAAAAAAAAATTTTAATTATTATGGATATATAACTATTGTAACACATCTTCCTTCCTTTTCCCACTTATAAAATTGCCATATCCTCAACAGCAATAGCTAGCATTGCCTTGCAAATATGAATGGTACTTGCTAAAATCTTACTGATAATCTGATTGGACTCTGATAAAGATATCTATAAGTCTGAAAAATCTGCCTCATTCCATTAAGCAATACAGATAAAGTGTGTAGGATACTTTGTAGAAAAATATTTCTAGAATAAATTAATTTAAGCAGAAAACCATTATTTCTGCATTCCAGGCTAAGAATATTTCCACATTTTCAAGCATTTGTAAAGTCTTCCAGAACGGAACTAAAAGAGTCAAAGCATCCCCCTAATCATAGAATACTGATTTTACTTTGTCCCTATTACAATAAAAGTAACTGATATAATTCACAGTTTACCTTGTGTCTCTACTACAATCAAGGCAACAGAATAATTCTCATTCTTATTATTTCTGCTCATGCTCATGTCCAGAGAGATCATCAGAAAAGTTTACTGGAATAAATTCAACCACAGCTATAAATTCTGAAGCCAACAGATTGACCATTAACAATTTTCCCTTACCATGTCCAGGTATAAGAAAGAATATTACCTAAAGCTCATAGTGTATAATTAGTTATTTGCGAATTTTCCCAACTGCTGACACTAAATATTCAGTTTTTTTCACTTATATATCCATAGTACAATTGAAATGTTAACTAGAAATATGAAAATACATAATAAAAGGTTTTAAAGGCATTGGGGTTGTGATACTGTGATTTATAATAAATATAAATTTCGTCTTTGGTGCATTTCCTGGTACACATCTCCTTAAAATCCTTGGCGTCTCCAAAATAACAACTGTCTTTTTATATGCTAATGAGATGACTGGGGCTCCTGGATAGCCTCAGGATAGGGGCTGGTGGCCAGGGGAACTAACTAAGTTCTTAGAGGGTTGGAAACTTTCAGTCCCACCCATTCAACCTCTGAAGAGAGGTAAGGAGCTGAAAATTGAGTTGACCACCAATGGCTAACAATTTAAATAATCATGCCTACAGTAATGAGGCCTCCTCCACAAAAACCAAAAACGGTAGGGTCTGGAGAGCTTCCCAGTTGCTGAAGACATGGATGTGGCTAGATAGTAGTCTACCCTGAGAGGGCATGAAAGCTTCATGCCCCTTCACACATACCTTGCCCTATGCATCTTTTCTACCTGGCTGTTCATCTATATCCTTTGTGATATCCTTTATAATAAACTGGTAAACATAAGCGTTTCCCTGAGTTCTGCGAGCCACTCTTGCAAATAAGTGAACCAGAGGAAGGGGTTCTAAGAACCTCCAATTTATAGCCAGTCAGTCAAAACACGGGCAACAACCTGGGGCTTCTGACTGGAGTCTAAAGTTGGGGGCAGTCATGTGGGACTGAGCCTTTAACTTGTGGGTTCATTCTGTACTAACTCCAGCTAGTGTCAGAATTGAGTTAAATTGTAGGATGGCCAGTCAGTGTCTGCTAGAAGACTGCTTGGTGTGTGGGGAGAAAAACTCCACAAGTTTTCATGACCAGAAGTGTTTTGTGTTGAGCGCTGGTAGTAAGAGAAAAATAGTTGGCTTTTTCCTATTATACAACGGTCTACTACAGATAAAATATCTTGTTTAAAAAAATGGTATAAAACTAATGTCTATAAGTCACAAATCTTACCCGCAATCACAATTCACTGATTCATTAGTTTTTACTTAGATTTGTACCTATTTATACTCAGTAATATTTACAATGGGCCAGGCATCCTAAGGGTTTTATATAACTACAAGATACTCAACGACTCTAGGTATAATCACTTTTTTAAGAATAAATTAAGGTTTAAGGAGGTTAAGCGATTTGCTCAAGGCCATACAATTAGTAAATGTGAAGTACAGGAGCCACAATTCAAAGCTCTTATAAGGACAATTCATTTTAAACAGCTCTGAAAAATAATATTCAAATTTATAATTTTAACATAAAGGGCTACTCATTTTATAAAAGGTATATTTAGGTCACATTAAGTACTCACCATAGGATTATCTTAAGTTTTAAGAACCTCCATGTGCTTTCAAATATGATTAACCAAATTTCTATTGACTTACATATAACTCTTCAGGGGCATCTATACAAAAATTAGAATATACTACAATTTTATTAAAATAACATGAAATAGCTATAGACATTTAAATTAAGAGAAAGTAACCACTTCATACTCACCTAGTTAATTATATGGCATAATAAAAACTGCTAAGACTATTAATGTGAATTTGACTTACATTTCAAAACACATTTATACATATAAATAACTTTAATAGTACTTACATTCTCATAAGACTTGAGAGTCTCAAAAGACTTTTATTTGCTATCTAAATAACTCTAATAATACTTGCATTCTCACAAGACTTGAGAAAGTTTCAAAAGACTTTGATTTGCTACTTAAGTGCAAATTATATATTAAAAATCAAATTAATAATACTTGGTCAAGTTTTGTTTTTGTTTTTCAAGCAAAATAACAAAGCACCTAAGCTATTTGGCACAAACTTATATAGTTTTATAGTATATAATTGACTGTAAAATATAATTTTTATTTTCTTATTTCAGATACAAATGGGTATTGGTATTTTATAATACATAAATTTTAACAAAGAGTTAAATCTTTCAGTGAGTTCAGAGGAATAGGCAATGCTTGAAGCAAATAGTTAAATACTATTTGTTATACTCAGAAAAGCCAATTCATATCACAAACAAGTACTCTGTTCCCTTCTGACTCATCCATAGATAAAAGAAAAATTTTAAAACATCAGGATTAAAATACTCAAAAGACTTTTCCCTTCGGTAATGTCTGTCATGCTTCCCCAGACTACTCCCCAATAACAAAAGTTATACCTAAAAGACAAAGAACCAAAAGTTATACTTAAAAATAATTCTTAGGTTATCTTTGTGACAACTATTAGTTTATCTTTGTAACTAAGTTTATTTCTAGTTTGCATATGAACAAAGTAGAGTGAAGTTTAGAACACCATCCCATCTGAAGAAGCACCAGATTCTCAGCTGTAGAGCCTCACTCCTAATTTTATGAGACGATCAATGTGCCTTTGCTTGCTTCTAAAAGACTAAGGTTTACTTACTCATGAGTCTTGTTGTATGGATAATTAGTAACACAAATCATCTAGTAATGAATGAGGAGAAAAAGCTTTTTTGAGGTCTATTCACTGGCTCAAATAACAATGATGTAATCAAGAACAGTAACCATATCTATATGTTGACGAAATAATTAGGATTATTTGTAAAATGATGAAGAAACAGAAGACTACGTAATTACATTGTTGGGATTTGAACCAATTAGCTTAAAATAACTAACACCTGACAGAGAAACAAAGTTGCAGCCCTCACTTTTAAGAGTTCAAAAGCTATCACCACACAGAAGGCCACACATATGTATAAAATGAAGTTTCTCTTATTCACACATAAAACAGTGATGAAGTAGAACTATCTCAGACATTGAAATCACAAATTATATATATAATTTTTCTAAGCCTCTTCCCTTAACATTCCCCCATCCCAGAGAAGTGTTTTTTTTTTGAGACAGAGTCTCACTTTGTTGCCCGGGCTAGAGTGCCGTGGTGTTAGCCTAGCTCACAGCAACCTCAAACTTCTGGGCTGAAGCGATCCTTCTGCCTCAGCCTCCCAAGTAGCTGGGACTACAGGCATGTGCTACGATGCCCGGCTAATTTTTCTATATATATTTAGTTGGCCAATTAATTTCTTTCTATTATTAGTAGAGACGGAGTCTTGCTCTTGCTCAGGCTGGTTTTGAACTCCTGACCTTGAGAGATCCGCCCGCCTCGGCCTCCCAGAGTGCTAGGATTACAGGCATGAGCCACCCTGCTCAGCCCTGAGAAGTGTTTTTTGTTTGTTTGTTTTTTGAAGTGATGGTTCAAGCAAACCTCAAACGTTGGCTTTCCAAAGCGATGGGACTACAGGCATAAATCATGTCATCCAGCCCCACTGAAAGTTTGATTCCTAGGAAATATACTTCAAGAAATACATACGGCACAACCAATGTGAATATTTCTAACCAAAATATGTTCACTGACTGCCTCAACTCTATATATGTGAATATATAATGATTAAATCTTGATTCCTTAATCATTACTTTATGTCCATTTTTAGCTCTTCATCTTTCTCTACGTTTATTAAACAAATAAATTCAATCTTTTCAGTCACATCTCAAAGGATCTATTTCCAAAACCTTAATCATATTTATATGGCTTTTTTTTTACCCTCTCCAAGTTGAGCATAACTAACTTCATCTGTTGTGTCTGACTTTAAGTAGAGCAGATCAAGAAAAGAAAGTCATTGTGCTGACTCTTGCCTCTTAGATTACCCAGTTCATATAATCAGCCCACTATTTGAAGCAATAGCTCAAATCTTATCTTCTTCAAATCAGAGGACACCTGAATCAAAATGTATACATTTGTTTTTTAATATTTTTATTAAATAAACAGAATGAGTTTCAACTTCATCTTTTAAATGTGATCTAACTTCTCTGAGACTCAGTTTTCACACCTGCAAAAATAGCAATACTATCTATTTCATGGAAATATAAAAAAAAAGTAACACTTCTTAAAAAGAACTATCCTAGGTTACAAATTCTTAAGCAGTGTTTGTATCTTTGTGTATCAAGCACCCAGCTTGTGTCTTTATAATAGGCATTCAGCAACAATCTGTACAACAAAACCAACCCCTGTGATATAGGCACTCAATGAATGTTACTTTTCATCCTTCACTTTAGGATTGATTTTTCCAAACAGTATAAAAATACTTAACTTCATGAACATTTAGATTTTCATCTACATTCTGTATGAGTCTTCACATTCAGTAAATAGTAGACACTAATAAATTCACATAAGTACTATTGTCATTCAAAATTTTTGCCTTCCCCTCAACCAAGTACTGAATATTATTATTATTTTTTTTTTTTTTGAGACAGAGTCTCGCTCTGTTGCCCAGGCTAGAGTGCCGTGGCGTCAGCCTAGCTCACAGCAACCTCAAACTCCTGGGCTTAAGCAATCCTTCTGCCTCAGCCTCCCCAGTAGATGGGAATACAGGCATGCGCCACCATACTTGGCTAATTGTTTTTATATATGTATTTTTAGTTGGCCAATTAATTTCTTTCTATTTTTAGTACAGACGGGGTCTCACTCTTGCTCAGGCTGGTTTCAAACTCCTGACCTTGAGCAATAACCCGCCTTGGCCTCCCAGAGTGCTAGGATTACAGGCGTGAGCCACCGAGCCCAGCCTTATTATTTTAATAAGTATTCCATCACATCCTTAAGTTATATGAATCTCAATATGCATTAATTGGATCTCCTATCTCACACCATATACACCCCACCCAAAATCAATTCTAGGTAGATAACAGAAAAGCAAAACAATAAAGACACCCTTGAGAGAATGGAAAAAAACAAGCCACATAATGACAAAAGTTAGTTACAACATATATGACTAACAAAAGGCTTAGAACCAGAACATATAAAGAACTCATATTGCTCAAAAGTCTTGAATAGGCATTTCACAAAATAAGATAGCCAATGTTCAATCTCATTAGTTACAAGTGAAAGAAAATGCAGATTCATAATATACCATTAAATAAGCACTAGAATGATTGAACTGAAAAGATAGAAAATCACAAGTGTCAGTAAGAATATGGAATAACATGAACTCTTGTACACTGCTATAGAAGAACAATTAGTAAAAACCTCTCTGGAAAACAAGGTGGCATTATCCCCTAAAGTGAACATACATATTCACTATAGCCCAGTTAACTCTATTCTTAGGTAAATAACCACCAAAAATGTATGTACAAAGCACCAGGAAACATGCACAAAAATGTTCATTGTAGCATTATTCATAATATCAAAAACTCGAAAGAATCCAAATGTCAATGAACATAAGAATGGATAAATATATTCCTTCAAAAGAACATTATCCAGCAATGAAAATGGAAGAACTATAGCTGTATACAAAAACACAGATGAATCTCACAAGTATAACATAGACAGGAAAACAATAATCAGGTTATACATGTATATGTGCTTAGATGTTAGAGCTGTTTATAAGAGCAAGAAGGTAACTACTTTTGGGAAAAGAAACAGAGTTTTGACCAGGTATGAGGGGGCATGAAGAGAGCTTTCAGAGTGCTAACATTATTTTTTTTTAACCTGAATGATGGTTACACAGATGTCTATGTTGTGTTAATTCACTGAGCTATATGGTTTGGTTCTGTGCACTTTCATGTATGTACATTACGTCTCACAAAACAAAAGATTATGAGAGAGGAAGGGAAGAAAAATAATAATGGCACAACACTATTTGGAAAGATATCTAATGTACAGTCATATGCCACATAACAAAGTTTCAGTGAATGACAGTGGTCCCATAAGATTATAATACCATATTTCTACTCTACCTTTTCTATGTTTAAATATAAAAACACTTACCATTGTGTTACGATTGCCTACAGCACTTAGTATAGTAGCATGATCTATAGGTTTATAGCCTAGGAGCAATAGGCTATCCCACATAGCCTACATGTGTAGTAGGCTATACCATTTAGGTATGTGTAAGTACCCTCTAACATGTTTGCACAACAACGAAATTGTCAAACAATGCATTTCTCAGAACACATCCCAGTCACTGATTGATGTATAACTGTATTAAGTTAAAGGCAATGGTCAAAAGAAATACTGATGGCAAATAAGTACATATTAAGTATGCTAACATAATTGATTAGGGAAATGCAAATTAAAATCATAATGAGATACCACTACTCATCTGTTCAGTATGACTTAAAAATTTTTAAAAACTCACAATACTGAGTGCTGGCAAGGATGCAGAGCAACTGGAACACTCATACAATGCTGGCGGGAATGCATATAGCTACTTTGGAAAACAGTTTGGTAGTTTCTTACAAAGCTAAACACATCCTTACCATACAACTCAGCGATCCCAATCTTAGTATTCACCCAGTGAAATTTATGTACAAACATACATACATGCAGCTGTATGCAAATATTTACAACAGCTTCATTCAGAATCATAAAAAAAACCTAAACACAACCCAAATGTCCTTCAACCAATGAATAGATAAAGAAACTGGTATATTTATTAATGGTATATTACTCAGCAAAATGGAACAAATTATCAGCACATCCAACAACATGGATAAATCTCAAATGTATTTTGTTAAGCTAACAAAGCTAGACCTAAAAGGCTACATACACAATGTATGGTTCTATTTATATGATATTCTGGAAAAGCCAAAACAACAGAAATAGAGAACAGATCAGTTCTCAGAACAGTTGTCAGTGGTTGGAGGTACCAGATTAACTATGAAAAAGCAGCACAAGAGAATTTTGAGGAGTGATGGAACTGCTCTGTATTATGATTGTCATGGTGGATATACAACTCTATGCATTTGTTAAAATCCTACATATCACAAAGAATGACCTTTACTACCTAGGAATTAACAACCAAAGATTTATAGAAGTATCTAAATACCAAATTTATCATAAAATCCTCTCAGATTCAAGAATCTTAAAAATATATATTACCTAATTACATAATGTAAAGAAATTATAAAATAATTCACTTGGATACCTAACTATCAAAAATAATTCACATTACTGGTAAAATTACAGCTATTAATTACTACTATTTACCACATGGCTATTAGGTACCTGGTTTAACATTTTATGAGTATACTTCAATCCTCTGAATAATCTTATGAAGTTAAAATTTCTCAACTTCACAAATGAGAAAACAAACTCAAAAAGTAACGTAATATTTTACTCATGTATACACATCTCGTAAAGGTAATGGTGGGATTTAACCTCATTGTGTCTGAGTTTTTCCATGACTGTTTTTTTTTCTCTATATTATATTGCCCCTTAATTCAAAAGCACCAGTAATTCCTTAAGGAGTAGTGTTTTTCTTTACATTATTTGAGGGTGTGTTAATACTTCTTACATTTATTAGTTTGAAACTGATCGTGAATATTTTATATTTTTTGAGTACCCACTTAGCCATGATCATATATGGGTTAAAATATGCAGCCTCAAAAGATATTTGCAATTTAACAGCTAGCACACATATGACAAACAAGGCAGGAAATTTTAAAATTCAAAAAAAGTAGTTAGATGGACGGTTGCAGAGAGAAACGAAGAAATAAATGAAAAGAAAAAGAAAAACGTCCATTATATTTACAGTTCAAATCTTGGCATTTTTATATTTTAAGGGCCTTTTTCCTCACAATTTCATATAAACAGTAACTTCTTAGTTACAAAAAGTAATATACCAAAGACAGAAAATTAAAGTAATAGAAGTCTTAAATGTCACTCAGAGATAGACATTCAGAAGAACATAAAGGCAATATAAAGATAGAAATAATTTTTTTCCTCTCTAAATTGATTTGCCTTGCTGCAGATATCAAACATTATTAAAAACAAATAAACTCACAGTAAGATACATCTGCAGGCAAAAAAGGAAATCTGTATAGCACATTCCACTTCCTGAATATCCACCCAAAAGTAATCAGATAAAAAGTGAGCCCTCCTGCTAACAAGCTCTCATAGGAATTCAGGGACAACTAAAGGCACCGCTACTAGGTAGTGAGTTCTCAGTTCTAGAATTTGATCCCTTTGTCCATCTGCAAGGTTGTTGACCTTAGAGCCAGGGTACAAGACCCATCTGTTCATTCAAATCTCTTCTTAAAAGGCAAAGTAGAGGGAGGATTATTAAATTTGCTCCAAGATAAGCTGAGATTAAAACCTCTTCTTTTATTATTAAAAGGTATGTTGCTGAAGCAACTTCACCACTGTGGATGTATTTCCTAATCTCCTCAAGGAAGTAAATTTGCAAAGGCAGAATGTTTAACTCATGTCATGCACTTGTTAACAAATTTGTTAATCAATGATTGTTCCTTAAAAATTTTTAAAGCAGCCTTTCAAATAATTCTATTTTTAAATAAACAGAACATTCTGAAACAGAGAAGACCACCACCAACTACTCTGTCAAGTTGAAAGAAGGATATAGATTTGATGCTGCCTCTACTTAGGCCACAAGAAAAGCACTAGACTACCTAAGAGGTCTACCCAGAAGATTACATGGATTTCAACATTTACCACAGGTAAGAATGAAGAGATAAGAACACAGAAAAGGAAGAATACATGAACTGCAATTCTTATTGGTAATGGGATGTGAAAATATGATGAAAATTCAGACATTTCTATAAAAACGACTTTTTTTTATTTTTCATTTTGGTTGTACACTACATCAAATCCTTCTTGACCCAAATGAGATACTCTCAAGGGCAAAGTAGAATGCTGTGAAGTTAAGAAAAATAAAGTTTTGAATAAACTTATTCAAAAACTTTTCACTGTACACCCACTAACTACACAGTATGTAGTGTAGCTAGGCCCCATAAGAACACATAAAATTCTCTTACAGAACACACTCTGTCCTCAAGAAAGCTCATCTAAACTGAGACAAACATGGAAAATAATCAACTGCAATACAAAGCAGGAGCTACAATATATAACAAAAGTATACGCAAAATACTAGCGGGGGATCAGAAATGTAATTAAATTCCACACAATAGAAGGCCTCATGGAAATCATATTTAGCCAGTGCCATAAATTATAATTAGAGTTTTCATAAGTATATTCCATTCTAAGCAGAATTAACACCATAAATAAAGGCACAGAAGCTTGAAGGTACTTCAGGATCTTCAGCCTATTCAATGTGAGCCTAACATTTAAGATTCATTCACTCATCCAAAAATATTTAATAAAAATCTACCATGTATGTTCGTTAAATAGGTACTACAGACAAACCTCCTAGCAGGTTCAGAGTTTACAGTCTAGTGGTAGAGATAAACATTAAACAATGTACCCATGAAACATTGTCTGATAGCAATATACGTTAAAAGGGGTTAAAAAGCATAATATTATAAAATGGGGATAGGGATGGGAGTGGGAGAAAGATAGGATAGTCAAAAGATAGGATAGTCAAAAGGTCAGTGTGAATTGAGCATACTGAGCAAAAGAGAGAAGGGAAAGCATTCTCTCAACAGTGTCTTTTGTCTCTTTACAGGACACGGTGTTTCTTACCTTAGGCCTTTTGTTAATTGCTCTTTTCTCTGCTTGGATTTTTGCATGGCTAACTCCTTTTCACTGTTCACTTCTTCGTACAAATGTCACTTTCTCAAAGATGAGAAAGTAGATAGTTAGTATTCTGGATTTTATTCTAAGTGTATTGGGAAGACTCTGGAAGATATTAAGCAAGTAAGTGATGGTCTGATTTTTTTAATGTTATTTATTCCATCATCTACTCATCTGGAAAATGATCCAAAAGGCTTATAGAATAGATTATAGGGTACATAGATGAACAGAGAGACCAGATGGAAGGTTACTGCAGTAGCCCAGGAGAGAAATTATAGCAACTAGCTTAGGATGATAGAGATGAAGAGAAGTGGGTGAATTCAAGAGAAATTTTGGAGGTAAAGCCAACTTAATACCAAATTATCTAGATTTTAAAATTCTATAGTCGGAAAAAAACTGTTGTAAAAGACTTAAGATGAGTTATTGTGTCTTCTACTTCTGCAGTAAGCCAGATTTTTAAAAACATTAATAATCTATATGCCATAAAATGTAGAGAACTGGAAAACAGGAGGAATTGCTATACATTTGCTAAAAGGGAAACAATATTATACGACAGCAATAATAAATGCACAGTAATTGTGACTTTATCCACTGAGGCCATAGGAAAGAAATAGTCTTTTGCCTTTTAAAATTAGAGTATTGTCTCTTATTAGAAATATACTTTGATAGTGTTTTGAAATACTCATTCTTACATTCCCACCATGCTCAATTTATAATAGGGAATATGTTTCTGAGGTGTACAGCTACACTGTATAGCTACATCTGAACATTAGGCTTCTTTCCTGAAAATCACTGACTTGACTGGTCATTTAGTCAACTTTTGCCACTTCAGTACTGCATGTCACTAACAGTGGCTTTGAATTACTCACAAGCACACAATGATAAAAGTTAACCAAAAATTCTGCAAACTACATCATCTGAGTTTTAAAATGCCAGAGGAAAAAAGAGAAAACTCAATTCTTAATTCTACAAGTTCTTACACAGTCTATTAGATAATCTGACCAGTAATGACAAAAGCAAAAGTACAGCTTGGTTATAAGTAGCTTCCTTCTGTCCCTAGAATTCACCTCAAAGAAGATACTTTTCAAGAGAGTAAAGAAGGCTGAGCAAGTGCAGTGGCTCAAACCTATAATCCTAGCACTTTCGGAGGCAGAGGTGGGAGGATCACTTGAGGCCAGGAGTCCAACTTAAGAAATAAAAAAATTTTCATTCACCAAAATGTCAAAGTTGCTGATACTTGCATTATAATTCATTAAGGAACTCATCTATTGATTACTTTATAATCACTCTGGTATAACTCTAATCAACTATCTATTCATTTATTCATCCATCCATTCATCCATCCAATTACCTATCTTCCAGCCAAGATTTATGGAAAGCCTGTTAGTTGGCAACTCTAGGCACCCTTATAGATTGCTTTTTAGATTGCCAAAGAGAGACCAAAAAGTGAACTGATAATTATAATGCAATGATTGTAAGCCTTAGTATAAAGGAATGCTCAAAGGTTAATAATATCAGGACAATGGTAGTATGGGAAAGAAATAGAGAATATGCCTTAGCATAAAAAGATTAAATAAGAAATGTTCTTCTCTAAACTTGAAAATATCTAATATTAAATTAGACACTATAATCATTTCAAAATAAACTGTAAACCCGAAAGTTTTGGTTAGTTTAGCTTTATATTTTAAAAGGAAAAATAAAAAATAGAAAATCAAAAAATTTTGGACAGTATTTATTTAGAATTATTGTATTACAAAATATTCAGACTGCTTCCTTCCATTGGGAATCAGCAGCAGCTGAAAAATGCTCAATAATTTTTATTTCATATTTATTGAACATTGTATGTCAGGCAATATCCAAGGCATACATAATTTAATCCTCAGTGCAGTCCTATAAGTTGAGAAATAATCCTATTTTATCGATGAAAATAATGAAAATAGGCAACTTGTTCAAGGTTACAGGACAAATTTTTCTTCTTTACAATTGGTTATGTTAGAGGAAAATTTTGAATGTGGGTCTTCTGACTCCAATTCCAATGCTGTTTTCATTATACATAGTTACAAAATATAAAGATTTACGGAACAAATTACTATAGTCATTTGTGTTATCAACTCACAATATTATTGATAACAACTAGCCTTATTTATTGAGAGTTTACTAAATGCCAAGCATTACGCTGGACACTTTGTTCACATATTTCATTTAATATCCTCAACAAGCTTATAAGATAGGTATTATCATCACCATTTTACAGATGAGAAAAAAAGGCTTATTAGACAGACTAAGTAAGTTGCTCATGTCAAGCAGTTGGCTAAATGGATTAGTTGAGAGTTGAATCGAGTCTGCTTGGCTCCCAATTCCAAATCCCTAACCAGGACTTCATAATGCTATCACACTTATTTTTGTTTATAAATGTTTTCATTAATATATAAAAGTTGTACACATTTTTGGGATACATGTGATACTTTGATACTTACATACAATAAGCAATGATCAAATCAGAGTAATTGGGATATCCATCACCTCAAATACTTATCTTTTCTAACCACACTTTTTATATTACTCTACTGAGACTATTTTAAAATATAATTACTAATTTGAAAGTTATATATTTTAGAGTGGTGTATCTTAAAAACCTGGATGTTAAAAACATATTAAAATTAATATGCCAAAGCATATATTTCCTAAACAAAAGAAACAACTTTATAGACGTATCCAAACATATCATTGGCTTATAAAATCTTTCTTTTCAATGCTAAAATAAACAATAAAATATAAAGAATTTTAAAACTCAAATTAGACTTAAAACAGTCCAGAAGCTAAAAATGGCTTTCAACTATTTTTTTAAAATAAATATGAGACAAAAAAACTGTTTGGAGGGAAATATAAATTGACATATTTGCTTTCCCATTTCATATCTATAGATAACTACTTTCCTAACAATATTTACGTGTTTTCTTCTAAGAAATGTTTTCCTACACTATAAGCTTAAAAATTCATGCAGAATAAGAAAAACATACAAACCCAATATCACAAACAACAAAACTGCATTGTACTTTGCAAATTATTTATTACTTTTCTCTTTCCTCATACTGTGCATATCCATATTTCCAGACACCAAGCCTAGATCAGACACTGTTTTCAAATATCTGAACATTTCAGTTCACTGTAGGAATCATATAAAATTATAAAGCACAATCCTTGCAAAAATATTTTTCAAACAAGCAATTAAAAATAAGGCTTACCATTTTGATGCCTGTGGAAAACGTCACTGGTTTTATAGGTTTGGGTTTCTCAATTTGTGTTTCTATTTGCGTAGATCTATCTTTATGCTGAGCCAAAAGCAGAGCAACGGGGAGATCAGAACTCTCCTGTAAGAAAAGCTCAAGTTCAATATGAAACTTAAAAAGGGAGCAGTAAAGAGCAGCAAGATTTTTAAATTATGACTTTTCAATAAGCATTTGATGTCAAACAAAATATTCACTTTATGGAGAACACTTTACAAAAAAATATTAACATTCCATAATAAGAAAAGCCTGTTGTAGATGCATATATTAAAATAACCTGCAAACAAGTGTTTTTATAAAGTTCACATTAAAAGGTCCTATTTCATCTAGCAAACCAACAATATTTATTAAAACAAAAGTAGTACAAAGTATTATTACTTAGATCAGATGTTTATCTAAGACACATTCTTTTTAGCAATGAATTCAGACCAGTTTGAAATTGTTTCCCATTAGATTTCACCTGAGACCGTTTGGAAATGATCCCTGTTCTGTTTTGCACAATGCAACTATTGTAAGTACAATCAAAAGTATATTTATTTTCTCCCTTACTAACTTACTTTTAAAAATAAAGTCCAAATTTTTTAAATTAAGCAATAAAATGATAAACATTTTTAATATCTTATATTCATACTCAATCAAGGCTGCTATTTACACAAATCTGCGTGCGCACATACATTTTAATAACACAAGTAAATAACTAATTCTTATATGTAGACTGTTATTTATCCTGTTTAAGGAGAAATCCTCTTACATGTTTAATGTGCTGCAGAGCTAAGGTCTAAACTAAATGATATACAGACTTTTTCCTTTTTGAGTTGTCAGTTAAAATAAGAAACCAGGAACATAAGCAGAGGAAGGTCAGGAGAGAAGGAGATTGATATCTCTCTCTCTCTCTCTCTCTCTCACACACACACACACAAACACACAGAGTATTACTTTCTATATCTGTAAACAAAGATGAAGGTACAAACACATTTCTATCTCCTATACCAAGGTTATCTGCAAAACAAACATTGTTCAAAGAGGCTACAGATCTTTAAATAGTGACTACTCAGAATTCAATCCTGAAGAAACTCTGTTGTTAAAGTTTTACAGTACGAAAGCAAACATAAAAGCAATTTACAATTTTCCTTCCAAATCTTACAATAATTTTTTAGGCAAAAATGTGGTTTATTAACATACTTAAAGGAATTGTTTAAGATTATAGTATAGAAGTAACTCAAACAAAATGCAATGTAATTCAACAGAATTGTCCTAGAATAAAGTTGCACATCAAGACTTTGTAATAGAAGAACTTTGCAAGAGCAATGTTACACAGATTAAAAACTGGGGAAGACATGGTGGCTGAAACCCATAATCCCAGTGCTTTGGGAGGCTGAGGTACAGTATGGTTTGAGCCTAGGAACTCGAGACCAGGCTGGGCAACATAGGAAACCCCATCTCTACAAAAAATAAAAAATTAGCTGGGCGTGGTGGCAAGCACCTGTAGTCCTAGCTACTGAGGAAGCTAAGGAGGAGGAGGATGGCTTGAGCCATGATGGTTCCACTGCACTCCAGCCTGGGCAACAGAGAAAGATCTTATCTCAAAATTAAAAAAAAAAAAAGTTTTTTTTAAAAGTAAAAACACAAGTTTTATTTATAAAATGAAACCTTATTACAGAGACCTGGCTTTAACAATAATGTAGGAGCATTAGTGAAATACAGTACAGGCATTCTATACTTATTAATAGAATACCTTTCATACTCTACAACAAAACACCAGTAATGAATTAGTAACTATATTGCTATGATCCCTGTAGCTGTTCTAGATTTATATTAAGAATTTTATAATAAAATGTAAAATGAGAAAACATTTTAAATGGCCTGTGGCCAAAAATACCTTTCAAAGGCTAGTCTATCTTTTCATATGTAGAAACTAACTGAAGAAAAATAAATTTCCTTGGCTAAAAAGTTAAAGGAATGCTTCCCAATTTGTACTATAAATGAATTCAAATGTTCTTCCATAACCGATATTTATTCTAAAAGTAAAAGTTCTTATATAAAAGCAAGACAACATGTTCAGTTCAAAACAGTTGCTAGTCCAGACTTTAGCTTGTCTTAATCCTG
The DNA here is from genome assembly GCA_963573855.1 of Lepilemur septentrionalis. Lineage (NCBI taxonomy): Eukaryota > Metazoa > Chordata > Mammalia > Primates > Lepilemuridae > Lepilemur > Lepilemur septentrionalis. The sequence continues at coordinate 19,816 of CAUYMX010103816.1, forward strand.
GCTGCACATTCACATAAAAGAATCTGAATGTTAAAATGTGTTGATAAACAGCTCAAATTTAATAAAAATAAACATTCTAGGACTCTAAAAGCTAATTTGAATACTAAGGCACAGAATTTACTTCAAACCTACTTTATTTTATTTTAGCACTCAAAATTTTGAAGCCTAGAAAATTTTGTATTATACTAGAATCAAGCTGGAGTTCTAACAACAAAAAATATCTATAGAGCAAAATAAACTATGTGAAACATACATGCTCTGGGGAATTCCTAACATGCAGGTTTAGCCTTTCAAGTAATAATATTTCATTCTTAGCATTACATTTTACCTTGAAAGGTTCCCTAACCTATATTAATTGCCTGAAGGCACATTGTTTAATATTTAAAGAAATTTTAATAAGAACTGCCTGTAATACTCATTAAAAGCTTTATAATGACCATTTTTAAAAGATTATTTTAACTGACTTTAAGCAAGCCATCTGGCAAACAATATTTCTAATAAAAATCACCTACTGCGTTTGACAACAATATTAGCCCATACAAAATTTAAGACATAAACTGAAGAGAATTTTCAAACAGGAATATAAAAAGATTTAATAAGTCAGGACCTGTTTAAAAATCTTTTACCAAACTGTTTTTAAAAATTGAATTTACAGTTAGGATTAAATAAATGGACTTTTTAGCCAACATTATGGCACATGCTAAGCCATAAACATTAAGACTGTAACATTAAAATTCTGTCATATACAGTATAATGTAATGCCAATGCTTTTTTAAAAAGTTAAAAAGTGACTTTTGGCACAAGGACCAAATCCCAAAACAGGAAGAAAAAAATTCTAGTAAGTAGTACTTGTATAAATTAGGTCCAGAGAATAATTCTAAGATTTAAGCTTTTAGACATACATATAAATGCTAACTTGTTTTAATAAAATCTAACATACATAGAAAAAGAAATATAATGTATTCCTTCACTTAGTTAATAAGAGTTTAAGAAGATAAAAAGAAATTTAATGAATTCATTAGTCATAAGAACTAAAAGTATGCTAACATAACAAAAATTTTAATGAAGATTGAAAAATTAATGTAACTAAAAATCTTTAAAAATAACTCTTAAAATGGAAACCAGAAATGCAAACTGCAGTGGTATTCTAAACGAATCTGTTGTAATTAATTGTACTAACGAATACAGTAAATTACTAAGAAATTATTTAACCACCATGTTATATGATCTAAACAGTGAAGAAAGTATGTGCAGTAATGACTTGCAGGTGAAGAAAACAGGAAGTGGAGGAAAAACTCACAAAAATCAATATTAACTCCAGATTATACACAATGTACAACAACGGTAGTTTCACATCTTGCTTCATGCCTCACTGAATTAAAGGGGAGCTTCATGCCAATAGCAGCTCAATGAGGCAGCAAAACTTAGTACTTTTGATGACTAAAAGGATATGCAAGAATAACTGCTATGCAAAGCTGCCTAACCTCAAAATAATATCTAAAAAACCCTTTAGATTAGATGTTATGTTAACCCTTTTATCATAAAATGTTAAAATTTTATTTTTATCTTATGTCAAAGTTCTATATTGGGAATTAATTCAATTAATTCTATAGATGAGAAGCATAATTCAGAAAGAGTGTGTTCCTCTTCATATAAAATGATGAGGGGAAGAAACTTTCAATAAAACAATTATAACACCAGTATTTATGAATTCACTCTTTAAAGTCTGTAATATCTCACTATACACATCTACAAGAATGTAAAACATGATGCATATGTCATTTCAACTGTTAAAGCCATAATTGCCACTTACTATAATAGTTTCAAGAAAGAACTAATAAAAGTTGTTAAGAAAAATATTATTATTCTATTTAATATGTTGCTGTCCTCATTTTTTAAAATCAATTTCACATTCCACTCATAGAAAGTAGATGGAGTTTTATGATAAGCATTTTCTATCAAAGCCCCATTAATGCTCTTACCCTTATTTTTCCTTTACTTGCTCACCTACTAATAATTAAATCATGCTTTCTCTTTTTATTTCTGGTTAACTAGCTTAAATGCTTTTTGGGAAAAGCATAGGAGAAAAATACACACATACACATTTATCCCATCACAAAGCAATAATGTATCAACTACACAGGGGAACTAAGTTGTGTTAACACCAAAGAAATATCTCATGAAAATAAATTATGTAAACAGAAAGAGAAAGGGAAGAATGCAGAAAGACTTTCCTGGAGAGGAAGATTTTCTAGTTTGTGATAACATCAACATCACAGAGGATATAAGCATCAAATAATATGGTAATGAATCCACAACCAAAAACCTTAGTTAATATTACTGCTATTTCTAACAACATGGGCTACTTAGGGAGCTAATTGTTAAAAAACAATAATTTGCAAAATTATTGCCATTTCTTTCAAATATACTATTTTTTCATGCAAAAATATAAAATACACTTATGTCACAAAGTAATCAGTCACCATAAACTTGGCACAGAGCCAAAATACTTGAACATAAGAAGTTACTAGAAAACCAGCATTAATCAGGAGAAAAATGCTCCAAAAACAATGTGTTTCAGTCATTTGACTTAAAAACATATAAATAATCTATTAACAATATATTGGCTTATCTCATTTATAATGTTACTCTCTCATCTGAAAATAAAATGAATATTAACAAAAAGTTTTTAAAAAATAAAAAAGGAATACAAGTAAAATACACCAGAACTTCATTTTAACATTGTTCTTTGAAGTCCATGAATAGTGCCATGTCCACAAACAATACCTTATCTTAGGCGAAATCACTTCAAATCCTTCACAGCAGTTAGCAGAATATAAATAAATAAGTGTAAGGGTAAGAAAAATTACAACTAAAGTCATTTTCATAATTCCCATCACTAAACACACTTGGAGGTACAGAGTGAGTATCGAATGAATTTATATTAATATTATCCCAAGTTCTGGAAAAAAAATAATTTTTTTCTAAGCCTTTACTATATGGATTAAAGATGGCTACAATCCTCTTCTTAAGAGGTGGGATCTATATCCATTCTCCTTGAAACTGAGTGGACTCTTTTACTAATAAATATGATAGAATTGATGCTGTGCCAGTTTCTCAGCACAAGTCTTAAAACATTAGTAGCTTCTACTTCCTTACTCTTAGAATATTCTCTTTTATAGTCCTCAGCCACCATGTAAGAAGCCCAACTACACTACTACAGAAACCACATGGAGAGGTACTCTGAGAATACACTGGAGAAGGAGAGAAGCCAAAAGATCCACTTGAATTCCTAACCCACAGAATTGTGAGCATAAAAGAATGTTGTTTTGGGGAAGTAATTTCTTATTCAGCAATAGATATAGTAATAGCAACAGATAACTATAAAACCAGAGCATAAACACCATGGAAATGCCATTTAAATGCCATTACCCAGCATAATAAATAGGAAAGGTAAACTCTGAAGAATAATTTTTTTTAATCACAATCAGCATTAATACATACCAGTTCATCTAAGAAAGCCTGCTTATTCTTCCTTCTTAGAATCTGCTGCAGCTGTTCTTCTTTTTGTATAAATAGTCTTCTCTGTTCATTTTCCTGTCGTTCTACTTCTAAAGCTTCTTCCAATTCCTCCTGTTCCCGAGTCTAAAACAGAAATTTATATATGGCATGGAATAAATTTAGTAACCAAGAACAATCCTATACCATGTTCTGACAGTTTCTTTATTCAAAGCCTAAAACACACTAGTCACTTGTTTAATAATGCAGCAATTACACTTTGAGGGAACTAGAATTCATTTTATTTCATGTGGACATGTTACTATTAAAGAGAACAAGTGTTCCGTTATACGATACTAATGGAATTTGTGCCATATTAAGGTAACTGGGAACACATTAAGGGAATTTGAGGGATGGGTTTAGAAAGATAACTACACATAGGCAAGTGAAGAGATCAACTGGGTTCAAGACTGATAATATTAAGACTAGTTAGAAGAATATTCAATAACCCAGATAAGAAATGACAAGGGTCCTAAATAAGGTAATAATCAAATCAGAGGAGGAACCAGTTTTGAAAAGTGATAAAGAGTGTCCATCAACAGAACATGAAGATTGGCCAAACATGACTTGAACACGTGGATGGATGCTGACACCATTCACTGAGATAAAGAATATCATAAGAGATATAACAGCCTAAGTAGAAAACTCACAAGAGACAAAGAAGAACATTATATAATGATAAAAGGATCAACATATAGAAAGATATAACAATTATGAACATATATGCACCCAACATCAGAGCACCTAAATATATAAAGCAAACACTGACAACTGAGAGAAATAGACAGCAATACAAAAATAGTAAGAGACTTCAATAACCCACATTCAATAATGAATGAAACATCCTGACAGAAGATCAATAAGGAAACAAAGGTCCTGAACAACACTATTGACCAAACGAACCTAAAAGACATATACAGAACATTCCACCCAACAGCAGCAGAATATACATTCTTCTAAAGCACGCACAAAACTTTCTCTAGGATAGATCACCAATGCAGTCACAAAACAAGTCTTAACAAATTTAAGATGATGGAAATCACACCAAGAATCTTTCTTGA
>CAUYMX010103820.1:0-11991 GCA_963573855.1 Lepilemur septentrionalis
GAGGCCGAGGCGGGTGGATAGCTCAAGGTCAGGAGTTCAAGTCCAGCCTGAGCAAGAGTGAGACCCCGTCTCTACTATAAATAGAAAGAAATTAATTGGACAACTAAAAATATATGTAAAAAATTAGCCGGGCATGGTGGCTAAGTAGTCCCAGCTACTTGGGAGGCTGAGGCAGAAGGATTGCTTGAGCCCAGGAGTTTGAGGTTGCTGTGAGCTAGGCTGACGCCATGGCACTCTACAGCCTGGGCAATAGAGTGAGACTGTCTCAAAAAAAAAAAAAAAAATTAAGATTTTTTTGCTTGAATGGACACCATCAAGAAAGTGAAATATATCTCATGGAATGGGAGAAAATATTTTCAAAGTATATATTTGGTATGGATTTGTGTCTAGAATACATAAAGAACATTTATAATTCAACAATAAAAAGACAACCCAATTGAAAAATGGGCAATGGATCTGAATACACATATCTCTAAGAAGATATACAAGTGCCCAATAACCACATGCAAGGATGTTCAACATCATTAATCATTAAAGGATGGAAATCAAAGCCATAATGAGATACCACCACTTCATACCTATTGATATAACTGTAATCAAAAAGACAGTAACACGTGCTGGTAAGGATATAGAAAACATGGAATCCTCATACACTGCTGTTGGGATTGAAAAATGGTTTTAGGTGCTTTGGAAAACAGTTTAGCAGTTCCTCACAATGTTAAACACAGAGTTACCATATGTCCTAGCAATTCCTAGAAATACCTAAGAGAAATGAAAACATGTTCACACAAAATATTGCACCCAAATGTTCGTAGCAGCATTATTCATTGTACCCCAAAAGTGGAAACAACCCAAATGTTCACCAGCTGATGAACGGATAAACAATTATGGTATATAATACGATGAAAATTAATTATTACTAAAAAGGAATACAATTCTGATACATGCTAGAAATGGATGAACCTTGAAAACATGTAAGTTAAAGAAGCCAGCCACAAAAGCCCACATCTTCTATGATAGCATTTATATGAAATGTTGAAAATAATCAAAGCTATAAGAGAAGAAAATAGATTAGTGTTTGCCAAGGGATGAGCACAGGAGGGAATGGGGAATGAGTGTGCTAGAGTATATGGGATTTCCTTTGGGGGATGAAAATATTTCAAAATTAAGTAGTGATAGTTTCACAGGTCTGTATTATGGTACATGAATTATATTTCAATAAAACTGCCATCAAAATTTGTAAGGTCACTTCGGGAGAAAATGAAAAAAAAAAAAATAAAGGTAACAGGATACACAAGACTGACATGTGAGTAACATCTGTGCTTAGAGGTTCGGTAGGATAGTAGGAACAGACAGGAGAGACTGCAATGGAATGGCCAGAGAGGTAAGAGAAACATGAATGTGTGGTGACATAAGCCAATTAGAGGTGTTAGAAACATTCAACAGGAATGTTACTACTGAGAGCCTAATAAGTTCAATACCAAAAGATGACCATTGCATTTGCCAACGTAGTATTATCTTTATCTCCTATTAGACTGTAAGTCCCTTGAAGGCAGGTTGATAAGAGCATCAGTTTATGTGGAATGGAGCAGAGATGGAGCAAGCTGGAGTGGGAGAGGCAGTAGGATTCTTCCTAAAGGACTGGAGACAATAATTGTAGACAACTCTTTTTTCCCATCTTTCAGATAATCAGGTAAGTGAAGGGAGAGATTGGATAAAGGGAACAGTTTTATTTTTAAAACATAGAAGATTCTAGAGCCATAGATAATGGTGATGGTGATGATTCAATAAATGCAAAGGGGGCTATAGTAAAGGGGTGAAATTCCCAAGAAGGTGAAGAGGCGTGTCATCCCACAAACAGATGGAGAAATTTACTTTATGTGGGAAGAGAGTGATTCTCCCATTGTAGTAGGAGGGTCATGGAGCAAGGTTCGAAACTCTCCCCCTGGAGTGTACAAGTGGCTTAGGAAAAGGAGACACAGGTTCTTTCAGCTTGGCATGCAAGACAGTCTGAAAGCTGCCTTTAATGATCAAAAATTCCTTCTTTTACAACTATTTTTAATTTTGTTTCAGCCCTCCCACAGTCCAAATGTTCAACCAGAGTGGCTGACCCTCTTCAGTATTTCAGCCAATCAGATAACAGCTCTGCTCAAGGTCCCAGCCAATCTAGTCCCTCCCCTTCCTGCCTGTGCCCTTGTCTGCCTGCAGCAAAGTGTGCCTTATTTGCCCTGGGACTTGAGGGTGACATGGCTTTTGCCTTTAAAATCCCCGGTGCCAGTTAACAAAAGCTCTAGCAGAAACCAGTTGGAGATGTTTTATTGGTGGTGCTTTTGCTGAATCTGCAGGAAGAAGTCATCCACGTTGGCTCTGGGCCTGACAGCCTCTCTGGGGGTTTGGTTTGTGCCATTGTCTTGGCACATATGTAATTGAGCTTAGGATGAAATGACACATTTTTATTCTCCTTCTAGAATGACCTAATTTTGCAGCCCCCCAACTGCCCTCTCTGGTAAAGAGGAAAGGAGTGGACAGTGTGTTCACGCACCCATTACTCTTGTTCCTGTATCCCAATTTTCCTTTTGACTTCAGAAAAATGTTCATATTTTGCTTCATGGGGGATTTTATGATGAAGAGGACAATTCTCTACAACCTCCCATTTCTTGAACTATTTTCCCAAAGTTAATGTGCACAGATTTCCACTTCTACATATTTCTGCTTAGTTGAGAATACTTCTGATTAAAAATAAGTATTACCATTGAAATGTCTCAAGTTACTAAAGCATTTCTGCAAATTATATAAAACTTATCCTCACCGCGTCAGTGGGATTTAAAATTTTTAATAATCACAAACAGCTGGGATCTTGAAAGTATGTAAATACCAGGTAATTTTGCTCCTGTTGCTTAAAAAAGTTAACTTACAAAATCTTTACACATGAACTGAAGTTTCCCCTATTTTCCATGGAATGTAGGGTCAGATGTCCATCGATAGGGAAAATATTTTAAAGTCACTGTTCTCTTTTTATAAGGTTTTATAAAATGTCAATGATTTGAAAAAGCAAACAAATGAATCTTTATGACCCATAATTGCAATGTCTGAAATCATGAAATGATTAGAAATCATAGAATTTAAACTTTTCATTTTATGGAAGAATCTGAGGTCCGGAAAGATGACTTGAGTCTCCTGTGCTTTGAGTCACAAAGGAATTTTTGTGGGGCTGAGACCGTGTGTTGACTTTTCAGTTCCCAAATTTGCTCATCCTCCTCTAGGTGAGGCCCCAGCAAGACCTTCCTTATTGTGCTAGTTGGTTCACTAATGATGGATGAGATTCCATTTTCTCATCTTAAATGAAAGGTTGAATTAAAACTCTAAGGTTCGGCCGGGCGCGGTGGCTCATGCCTATAACCCTAGCACTCTGGGAGGCTGAGGCAGGCGGATTGCTCAAGGTCAGGAGTTCGAAACCAGCCTGAGCAAGAGCAAGACCCCGTCTCTACTAATAATAGAAAGAAATTAATTGGCCAACTAAATATATATATAGAAAACATTAGCCGGGCATGGTGGCACATGCCTGTAATCCCTGCTACTTGGGAGGCTGAGGCAGAAGGATCGCTTGAGCCCAGGAGTTTGAGGTTGCTGTGAGCCAGGCTGATGCCACGGCACTCTAGCCAGGACAACAGAGTGAGACTCTGTCTCTAAATAAATAAATAAATAAATAAAAATAAAACTCTAAGGTTCTGCCTGGCTAGAAAACAAGTCTCTGAATTTGGGAAAAAAAGGAATGGAAATGGAACGTGAAGAATGTGCTAAATGTGGCTTCTTGTCACCATCTCAAATTTCAGTCATTTTTTTCTTCAAAATAATAATACAAAAATTCCTTGCAATTTTCTACCATTCCATGCAGTTCCAGGGGATCTTTCAGTTATGGTACATGGCATTCACAGCAACAGAGGTGGCTACTGTGACTATGTGACTTCTGCCTGACCTAATCATAGTATGCAGACATGTTATATACATGTACAATTTTTTTGTGTAGTCACTGGAAGAAGTTAAGGACTCTTTGGTATTACTAGCTGGGGTGATGTAAGTCTGGAGCTATCTATCTGTGCATCTGTGGTCCCATCCTTCCGTCTCCCAATCCCAGCCCCCACTTCCCAACCCCACCACCAATAAGGAAATTTAAGTGCAGGAGAAAAAACAAGGGAAAGAGAGGGGGCAGGAAGAGAAAGAAAAAATGAGAAAGAGAGAGCGAAAAAGACAGAAAAGTAATAGTTTGAACTCTTGATTTATCTCTGCCTGAAGTGACCTCCTGGTCTTCCAATTACATGAGGCAATAAATTACTCCTTTTTTGCTTAAGCTAATTTGAATTGGTTTTCTATCACCTTTATCTGAAAAACTCCTGACTAATGTAATTACCTCTACCTAACAGGGGAATTGAAACCAGATCAGAAAAAAAACCTCAAAATAAATCCCAAGGGTAGTGGATAATATTCTCCCAATTATTGGACATGATACTTAGTTATTTTCATTTACTCATTCATTTACTGAGCACTTTCCATATGCAAAGCACCCTATCAGTCTGTTCAGGCTGCTACAACAAAATACGATAGGCTAAGTGGCTTATATACGGCAGATTTCTCATACTTCTGGAGACTGACAAGTCCAAGATCAAGGTACTAGCAGATTAGGTATTTGGTGAGGGCTAACTCTCCGGCTCGTAGATGGTGTCATTTCACTGTGTCCTCACATGGGGAAGGATTGAACTACCTCTCTGCAGTCTCTTGTATAAGGGCACTGATTCTATTCATGAGGGCAGACCTAATCACCTTCCAAAAAGGCCCCACTTCCTAATTCTATCACATTGGTTATTAGGCATCAACATACGAATCTCGGGAAGAACATGAACATCATTCAGACCATTGCATTAACTTAAGGGAGTTAAAATAAAAACATGAGGAAAATGAAGCAACAGAGCAAGTTAGAACATGATGAGTCTAATATATCAACCTCCAGACACAGTACATGAGAGAAGAAAGTCAATATCAACTGGAAAATCTGGAGAAGACCCAGTGAGGATCCCAGTGAAAACCCATTGAGATATGGAGATTCCAAGTGATTTAGACTGAAAGCAATTGGTAGTTTTGTAACTTTTTTCTCTTTTTGAGACAGGGTCTCACTCTGTCACCCTGGCTAGAGTGCAGTGGCATCGTCCGTCATAGCTCATTGCAACCTCAAACTCCTGGGCTCAAGTGATCCTCCTGCCTCAGCCCCCAAGTAGGTGAGACTAGAGGTGTGTGTCACCACACCTGGCTAATTTTTTTTTTTTTGTAGAAATGGGGTCTCACTATATTGCTCAGGCTCATTTCTAACTCCTGGCCTCAAGAGATCCCCCTGCCTCAGCCTCCCACAGTGCTAGGATTACAGGCTTGAGCCTAGTTTTATAACTTTTGAAGTAACTTTAAGCATTTTCTTTCTGCTCCTAATTTGTGTGGTTTTATTCTTTTTTATTTTTAAGTAAATTTTCTTACTTGGTACTATTTTTAATAGAGAAAAGTTGGTATAATCTAATTGTTCAACAAGTGATGACTTTACTAAATAAAGTAGGTTATAAAACATAATGAATGGCATAGCCCCATTTTCATAGAAAATAATACATGTGTATTGAAAAAGATCTAAAAGGAGATATATACCAGTGTGTTATCAGCAGATGCCTCTGGGTGGGTGGACACCATGGATATTCTTTATATTATTTTGCAGCTGTGCTTTTTCTGATATTTTTATAATAAGCATGCATAACTTTTATAAGAAAATTATGAGAAAATTTATCATTAAAAATACAATGATATAATACAACTGAACGCAACCAATACAGCAAGTGGGAAGGGCTGGCTTAAGAGAGGGTAAAGGGACATCTTGTTAAGAAGTAGCAGTGGCACAAGCAGAGACCTGGGACAGAGAAATGAGTCTTGTACTGGGGGTTTAGGAGAAAGAAGTGGCAAGCAGAATTTTTCTGTTTGTACCGACTTTGAGTGATCAATATTTTAAATAACAAGATGAATTTTATTTTGAAAGGAAATTTTAAATGAGATATCACTAAAAAGTCACTACCTTGGGCTAAGAAAGTAAAATTTTTGAAAAGCCAGATTTTGAAATATATTAATATACATAGCTGATTTTAAAGCCTATTTCAACATCTATGTTGGACTTGGACTTCGAATATGTTAGCTCAGGTTTAGCCTGGTGTGGTGGGGAAAGCTATGATGGCTTTATCTCCTCCACAGGAAAAGGTCGTGAGCTGAAGTGGATGTTACCTCCTGGATGGAGACTCCTGTCTTTGTTACCTTTAACTTTTTTTTTTAAATTTCAGAATATTATGAGGGTACAAATGTTTTGGTTACATGGATTGCTTTTGTGCTTGAGTCAAAGTTATAACTGTGCCCATCACCCAGATAGTATACAAGTACACCCAGATGTATTAGGTGTGATTTCACCCATCCCCTTCTCCCCCTTCCCACTTGCATGATTTCTGTTGAGTTTTACTTTCACCTGTGCACGTGAGTGCTAATCAGTTAGTTTCAGTTTAATAGTGAGTACATGTGGTGTTTGTTTTTCCATTCTTGGGATAGTTCACTTAGGAGGATGGTCTCCAGTTCCATCCAGATTATTGCAAAAGGTATGTCACCTTGCTCTTGACTTTGAGAAGAATATAAAACACAGTGACAATTTAAAACAAATTATCTGGAAGGAGAGAGTGTGAAAAACAGACCAGCAATGAATAGGGAGGAGGAACAGCCAAGGATTCATTAGGACAACAGATATCAATTGCCATGTCTCCAGAAACTTGAAAAATTAGTTGGGTTGCTGGCGAGGAAGCGTTTCTTTTTGAATATGACTGATGGAAGGGATCAAAAAGCAAGAGTTAGCAGAGGTTTGTGAATCTAAATAAGCTGCTTAATGTTGCTGAATAGAAAAAAAATCTAGATAGATGTTTTGAGCTTGCTTCTTAGAAGATTCAAATAGAGAAAAAAGACAAATTAGTAGTGACAACTTTCTGTGTACTGAATCTGAACAAAGGTAACAGTCATCAGAAGAATTGCAATTCTCTATGAAAGTTTTTTTTTTTTTAACAAAAGGAAAACTAAAAGCTTAAATATTGGATCTGTCTTTAAATTAATATCTTTTGGAACTGGTAATTATGTGAACCTTGTGAAAATCTATGGATTATCAGTCAAAGGCAAAGTCTCATAGAGAGTTTACTTTTGGGTTGCTAAGATAGGTTAGGAAGGACACAGGAGTGCTTAGTTGTGGAGAAGACAATTTGAAATTCAAAAATTTTAAGTGAAGGGCCTATGATATCTTGATACTAATTTGGAAAATATTGTAATATTTCTTAGAAGTACATAATATAGTCAGTATGAAGCCTCACCAAGTTAGTGAACTAACAAAACTGGAATCTATGAAACTTTCTGGTGGGGCCCCAGACCTCCCTTCCTCCAGCTGCTGCTACACTCCTTCATTTCTTGAGACTCAGTCGTAAGTCCAGGCCGTTGCATTTTGCACAATGTTGGGAGCCAATGTATGCTCCACTCATGTACCCTCTTCAGTTGTTTTCATCAAGGAACGCCTGTGGTCAGGCCCATTTGGAACAGTCTGGCAGCTAAAGTTCTTGTCGGGCTTTCCAGAAACCCTGGCTCCTGAATTTTATTCCACACCAAAGAGCTCCACACTGTTAATAAGAAAGCCCTTGCCCAAGTGTACACTGTCACATTATTTAAAAATTGCATTCACATCACATGCAGTAAATAAGATCTAGTAAGAGCTTTTGTAGCATTTCATGGTTGGTGACATGTTTTCAGTTTCTCAGGCCTCCCCACAGTTGGACACTGTCTTGCTGGGGCCAGTGAAAGGAAGGTGACTCAGTGTCTGCCTAGAAGACCAAGAGTAGCCTCTGGAGTGGCTCTGCCACCCCACTGCATGTAACTCTGGGCCTTCTTTTGGGGGCTTCAGTTTCGTCTTTTAAATGAGAAAGTAGAATTAATTGCCTATAGTTTTCCTTCTTATTCTAAAAGTCATTGAATCAACAAAAACAGACTCTCTCACTTTTCATTTCCTTAAATGAGTAAAGGTTCAGCACTTGTTTTAGTACCAGGAAAAAAAAAGAGAGAGCGAGAGTGAGAGCGAGAGCGAGAGAGAGAGAGAGAGAGAGAGAGAGAGAGAGAGAGAGAGAGAAACAGTTCTTATATCAGTAAGGGTACAACTAGAGAAACAGAACTAGAAGGAGATATATATTAGATTTATTGCAAGGAATTGGCTTACAGCGTGGTAGGGTCTGATGAGGCAATTCCAAAATCTATAGGGCAGACCATCAGGAATGGTAGGCTGGAACTCTTGGGCACAAATTGATGCTGTATTCCACAGGCAGAATTTTTTTTCTTCTGGGAACCTCAGTTCTGCTCTTAAAACTTTTCAGCTGATTGAATCAGGACCATCCAGTTATCTAGGATAAACTCTTAAAGTCCACTGATTATGAATGCTAATCACATCTACAAAAACTCTCATAGCAATGCCTCGAGAGTGTTTGATGGAATAACTGAGGGCCAGAGCCTAGACAGGCACCTATAACGCTGACTTCACAGCACTCATCATAATAACAGCTCCCATGTGACTTTTATTTCTGAGAGCAGAATTTCTCTCGTATGGAGAATAGCTCCTTTTAATGAGCAGGGTAATGGCCCTCTCTACCCCACATGAAGATCATCCAGCACTGGCTTGAACTGTGGCAATCACAGGGAAATAGGTCAAAACAAAACAGCTGTTCCCACAGGCTCTCAGTGCACCAGCCCCTCCCCTGATGGGTCAGTATTCCACAGTGGAACACAAAAGCTCCTTCTAGGGTCCGCCCCTTCCCCTAACTAAACAGGAGAGTTCCAAGCAAAGGAGAACAGGTGCCCTGAAATCCTATTAACCCACAGCTGAGAGAAGAGGAGCCAGATAAGAAGAAAACAGCAAAAGAACCCTTTCTTTTGAAAAAACAAGAAAGTTTGACATCCCCAAGGGATCACAGTGGAGCTACAGTAGTGGACTCCACCCACAAGGAAATTGCCAAAATTACAAAAATGGAATTCAGAATATGGATAGAAAATATGATGAATGGAATTGAAGAGAAAGTTGAAAACCAACAAAAAGAAGCCAAATAGTATTTCAGGAAATCAATGAAAAAGTCACCAAAGAGCTAGACAACTTAAGAAAGGATATAATAGAACACAAAAAAATGAAATCATTTAGGAAATCTCAAAACATAGCAGAAAGCCTCAACAACAGACTAAATCAAGGAGAAGAAAGAATCTCTGAGCTTGAAGACAAGGCTCTCAAGATAACCTAGTCAGTCAAAGAGGCAGAGAAGAGAATAAAATAGCCTGAGCAATCACTGAGAGAGATATGGGACTATGTGAAGTGAACTAACATTTGAATTACAGGTATCCCTGAGGGAAAAGAAGAAAGAGCTAAAAGCATAGAAAACTTATTTGAGGGAATTTTTGAGGTAAACTTCCCTGGTATCACCAAGGATTCAGACATCCAGATACCAGATGGTCACCAAACACTGGGAAGATTCATAGCAAAGAGAACATCTCTAAAACACATAGTAATCAACCTGACCAAAGTCAAAATGAAGGAGAAAATTCTGCAAGCAGCAAGACAAAAGCATCAACCTCCAAAGGAAAACCCATCAGGCTAACTGCAGACTTCCCAGCAGAAACCTTACAAGCCAAAAGGGATCTTCTTCAATCTTCAATCTTCAATCTTCTTCAACAGAACAACTGCCAGCCGAGAATTTTGTATCTTTCAAAAACTAAGTTTCACAACTGATGAAGAAATTCCGTCTTTTCCAGACAAGCAAACACTGAGGGAATTTGCCATGATCTGCCCTGCAGATACTCAGAACTGTGTTATGCATGAATCAGCAAAACAGCAAAACAGATACCCACCAGTATAAAATTACCCCTCAAAAAACCCCTAAAACTCACAACTTTTATAGAGGGAAAACAAAGCAATAGGTACTATTCAACATGATGATGTACAGATCAACATCCCACATATCAATTCTGTCAGTCAACGTTAACAGTCTGAATGCTCCTCTCAAAAGACACAGGCTGGCTGAATGGATGAAAAAAACACAACACAAGTATCTATTGTCTCAAGGAAATGTATCTAAACCACAAGGACATACACAGACTCAACATTATAGGATAGAAAAAAAATTCCACGCAAATGGAAATCAAAAGAGAACAGCTGTAGCCAATCTCATATCAGATAAAATTGACTTTAAACCAACAAAGGTAAAGAAAGACAAAGAGTCATTATATAATGGTAAAGGAAGCAATGCAACAAGAAGACATAACAATCCTAAATATATATGCACCTAACACAGGAGCTCCCAGATACCTAAAGCAAATTTTACGAGAGCTAAGCAAAGAAATAAATAGCATAATTGTGATTTCCAGGGACCTCAACACTCCTCCATCAAAGCTTGACAAATCATCAAAGTCGAAAATAAATAAACAGTGGACTTAAGCCAGACTCTAAATCAAATGGATCTAACAGACTTTTCTAGAACATTCTACCTGAAAACTACTGAATGTGCAATTTTCTCAGCAGCTCATGGGATGTTCTCCAAGATTGATCATATTTTAGACCACAAATAGGTCTCAACAAATTCAAAAAAAATTGAAATCATACCATGTATCTTCTCAGACAGCAGCAGAATAAAACTGGAAATCAATCTCAAGAGAAACACGCAAACCTACACAAAGTCATGGAAATTAAACAACCTGCTGGTGAATGATTATTGGGTCAAGAATGAAATCAAGATAGAAATCAAAAGATTCTTTGAACTGAATGACAAAGGGGATATAAGCTGTCAAATTCTATGGGACTCGGCAAAAGCATTCCTAAGGAGAAAATTTATAGCCTTAAATGCCTACATCAAAGAGACAGAAAGATCACAAATTAACAATTTGATGTCACATCTCAAGGAACTGTAAAAGGAAGAGCAAACCAAACTCTGGCCTCATCTTAATCAGGTTCTCAGTGACATTCAAGACTATTCACCAGTGGCTCTTTTTCCCCACCCACTCTCCTATCTTGGTTTCCTTGGCGTTGCTCTTGCCTGGTTTTCCTCCTACATCTCCAGCAGCTCCTTCTCACTCTCTTCTCAGCCTTGTCAGCTTCTCTTCCTCCACTTGGCCTTTACTTACTTCTATATACTCCATCTTTACATAACTTCATTCCTTCTTCTGCTATGGAATACTGTCATATACTGGTGACTTCACCAATTAAATCTCTAGCTCAAAAATCCCCTTTGAACTACAGACTCATAACCAACTGCTTATGTTCATCACCTCATACCAGAAATCATCATCCTAGATTTGATTCCTCCCTCTCCCTCACTCATTTCATCCAAACCAACCCACAGTCCTGCCCTTTCTGCCACCAAAGCGCACCCCACATCCCTCTGCTGTCACCACATGAGAGTTGCTAGAAAAACCATCTCACTTTCTGTTGGAACAATTTGCAATTGCCTTCTAACCAAGATCCCTTCTTTTCTTCTTGACTGTCTGCAATCTAGTTTCCAGAGGACACTTTTAGTGGTTTTTAAAAGATGTAAATGAGATCACATCACTGTGCTTAAAATTATCCCCTGCTATCCCATACACATAGAGTATAGGGCTCCTTGCCATGCCCTGTCAAATCTCTGTGTCCTGGCCTATCTCAGGGCTGTTTCCTTCCCTCCTTCCCTCCCTCCCTCCCTCCCTCCCTCCCTTCCTTCCTTCCTTCCTTCCTTTCTCCCTCCCTCCCTCCCTCCCTCCCTTCCTTCCTTCCTTCCTTTCTCCCTCCCTCCCTCCCTCCCTCCCTCCCTCCCTTCCTTCCTTCCTTCCTTCCTTCCTTCCTTCCTTCCTTCCTTCCCTTTTCTTTTCTTATTTTTCTTGAAACAGGGTCTC
>CAUYMX010103824.1:0-18908 GCA_963573855.1 Lepilemur septentrionalis
CCATGCCTGGCTAATTTTTTCTATATATTTTTAGTTGGCCAATTAATTTCTTTCTATTTTTAGTAGAGACGGGGGTCTCGCTCTGGCTCAGGCTGGTTTTGAACTCCTGACCTTGAGCGATCCTCCCGCCTCAGCCTCCCAGAGTGCTAGGATTACAGGCATGAGCCACCGCGCCTGGCCCGGGCTGGAATCTTAATCGTTGAGATTCTGTAACACAGATCCCTGAAATGCACAGACCCTCACGTGCCTGCCTGGGCACCTGGACATCTTTCGATGTTGCACCGTGTCCCTCGCAAAGTGTCTGCACTGGGACAATGAACCCTGGGTCACCCTGGCTTGCCGCTCAGCCTCTGCAGCCCGCAGCTGAGGCTGCACCACCTACAAGCTGTGTGTCCTTGAGCAAATTACTTCACCTCTCTGGGCCCCAGATGCCTGAGCTTTTACATGAGGAAGATGAGGACACTCATTTCATAGGTTCCTGTAGGAGTTAAACGGGGCACACGGGGGAAGTCCAGAAAAGCCCCTGGGACACTGCAAGTGCTTGGTCCCAACCACTGGGGTTGTCATTATCTTTGCAGCTGTTGTTATTCTGCGTGGTCCTTACGCCCCGGGTCAGGAACTCTGAGGGTTAGGGTCCTGCACATCTGACAGTAAGTGATCCCAACTCCCCCCCAGGAGCTTGCAGGGGCTGCCTGGTGACTCCACACTGGGCTCCCGGGTGTGCTGGGGACCGAGGCAAGCCCAGCCCCCGTCTTCTCACTTCCTACCTCGAGGGTAAGGCTTCGATGAGCCAACGTGTGCAGGCAGGCGCTGACTCACTTCCCTTGCCCTCTGGGGACTGGGCTCACTGAGGTCAGAGGTCAGCAGACCACACCCACATGGCCAGGTGGGGATGGCCCTGAGATGCCAGCACATGGGCAGGGTCGGGGCGACAGCCTAAGCCACCACCACCTCCTCTCAGCCCGGGCTCCACCCCCGCCAGGGCAGCCACGTTCTGGCAGGAAAGAGAGACAGGGCTTTTCCCATAGAAGGAAAAACTGATCCGCTGGACTCCATCAGAATTGAAAGCTTTTGCTCTGTGAAAGACCCATTAAGAGGATGAAAAGACAAGCTACAGAACGTGAGAAAACATTTGCAACCCACTTACCCAACAAAGGACTAGTATCTAAAATATACGAAGAACTCTTAAAAATCAACATTAAAAAAGCCAATCCCATGAGAAAATAAGCAAAAGACTCAAAAGACTTTTCACTGGAAAGGATTCGGAGATGGCAACTAAGCTCGTAAGAGCTTTTCAGATCTTCAACATCGTTGGCCGTTGGGGGAAGGCAAATTACAGCCGTGAGCTATCACTACACGCCGAGCAGAACGGCAAAAGTAAAACACAGCGACAACACCAAATGCTTGCGAGGATGCTGAGAAACTGCATCGGGGCGGCAACGCGAAGCGGTGCGATCACTCTGGGCAACAGTTCGGCAGTTTCTTAAAAATCTAAACATGCAACCGCCGTACGACCCAGCGATTGCAAGCCTGGGCATTTTTCCCAGACAAATGAAAACTTATGTTCACACAAAAACCTGTACACAAGTGTTTATAGCAGCTTTATTTGTGATAGCCCCAAACTGGAAACAGCCCAGATGTCCCTCAACAAGTGAATGGTTAAACTCACTGTGATACACCCATACCACGGAAGGAAAGGGAACCAACTATGGAGACACAAAACAACTTGGGAGACTCTTCAGGGAATTATGCTGAGTGGGGAAAAAAAAACCAATCTCAAAAGGTAACATACTGTATGGTTGCATTTATATAAAATTCTTGAAATGACAAATTATAGAAATGGAGAACAAATTAGTGCTTGCCAGGAGGTGGGAGGGAGATGAGCGCATATAAAGGCAGTGGGAGGGACCTTGTGCTGATGGGATATTGTGTGTCCTGATGGCATCATCGTCAGTACCCTCCTTGTCACAGTGTGCTAGTTTTGCAGGGTGTTGCCAATGGGGGAAACTGGGTCCAAGAGATGGCTATATATTATTTCTTTTTTGTTTTTAATTCTTTTTACTACTGTAGTATTTTATTTTTTTTTTATTTTTAAATTTCAGAATATTATGGGGGTTCAAACACTTTGGTCACATATATTGCCTTTGCACCACCCAAGCCAGAGCTACAAGCATGCCCATCCCCCAGTGCGCTCCGCACCCATTAGTTGTGAATTTACCCATCCCCTCCACCCCCCTCCCACCTGTATTAGTTCTTAAAACTGCATGTGACTCTACAGTTATCTCAAAATAAGAAAGTTTAATTTAAAAGAAGTGGTGAGTCCCAGTGATCACACCTCAAGAGGCTGGATTGAACGACCTCAAAGGTCCCTCCAAGGCCAGGATATCCCTCTTGCTACCAAAAGCTCAGAAGAGCTCCCACCTCCCCCAGGCACCTCTGGGACCCCATTTCCGGCCACACCCCAGCGTCCCCTCCAGGCACCATCTGCCCAGTCTCCATGCTGCCCGGAAGCCGTAGGTTCTGAGTTTGCTTCCTCGGTGCCCTCTGCCCAGACACCCTCTCCTCCTTCTAGGATGCCACCACCTGCCGCCCAGGTGGAGCTGTTCATTCCCCGGCCCGTGGCCCCCACTGGTCCACTCAGGGTCTGGCCAGGCCACTCGCTGTCCTGGAGTCCGGTCACCAGGAAGGCCAGCCGCCGCCTGGCCTGCCTCATGTTAACCCTGTTTCTGGGGACTGAGTGACTTAGCCTCAAACAAGCACAATGATGAGAAGGAAAAATGTGTTTTCGTACTGAATATGGACACAAATATTTGCACAATCGCACTGCAAAACTTTAAAACAATCAACCACACTCTAAGACACACGACAACCAGTGACCATCAGCACGGGACGCCCTGGCCTGGTCTCTGGCCCAGGCTTCGTGGCTTCCAACGGGGCACTGACTGGCAACCCTGCCCCGCCCCCCACGACAACCACGTTCACAACGGAGAAACACTGCAACAGGGCGAGGCTGCTGAAACGTTGAAGCGTGAAAAGAAATCCTTTTAGAGACACCAGGAAGTGGGATGTGGCATGGGGGTGCGGGATGTGGGTCCAGGGTCGGCTGTTTCCACCAGGGCAGCGCTTCTCAGACCGCACAGAACTCTGTACCCGCCCCAGGGGCTGGTAAAAGCCGGCCCGACCCAGAGCCGTGCTCGTGGAGGTCTGGGCTGAGGGCCCAGAACTGTCCTTCTGACAGGTCCCCGCGGCTGGGAGGGCAGGTCGAGGCCACACTTTGAGGACCTGAGAACCGCAGCCCCAGCTACTTTTTGTCGCTGGATCCGTTCGTTTACCCCGCCCCCCCCTCCGCTGTCCCTGAGCCCCGGACAGGGGCTGGGTCTGATTTTCCTCCCCGCTCGACCGGGACTTGGGGAGGGGCGCGCAGGGGACCTCCGAGGACCGCCCGGGAGCGGGTTGCGGCGTCGCCGGCAGAAGAGCCGACCTGGGCCCGGGGGCGACCCGGGACGCCCGGCCGGCGGGCACCGCCCTTAGCCTGCGCAGTGCACGGGGGCGGGGCGGCAGGGTGGGCGCGCGCCCCGCCCGCTGGGCCCGGGAGGGTGGGCGCGACCCCGCCGGGTGGGCGTGCCGCGGGCCCGCTCGCCGCACTCGCGCGGGTCCCTCCGGCCGCGCCCGAGTTCCGGGGGCCGCGGCGGCCGTGGGCGCCCCCGCGCGGGCCCGGGGGGCGGGGCGGGGCGGGGCCTCCGCGGCCCCCTCCCCTGCCCTGGGCTCCGGCTCCGGCTCTGCGCGGTGGCGGCGGCGGCGGCGGCGCGGGGACCGAGGTGAGCGGCTGCGACGGGTCCGGAGGCCCGGCGGGGAGGGGCCGGAGTGGGGGGCACGCGCGGCCCTGCGCACGGCAGGGGCCCCGGGGCGGCGCCGGCGGGGTGGCGCGTGTGTGCGGCGCCGAGAGCGGGCCCCGAGGTTGGGTAGGGGTTCGGCGGCATCTGCGGGGCAGGGGCGGCCGGCTTGGGTGGGGGCCCAGCCTCTCCCACTCCTGGTCTCCCAGGACCTCCCGAGCTCGTCCCCTCTCCCAGGCTCTCTCGCCCCGCCCCCTTCCCTTTATCTCTGAGTTTCTCTCCGTCTCTGCGGGTGGGTCTCTCTGGGTCCCGTCCAGCCCCCAGTGCAGCTGCCTGGTCTGGAGATCTGCCTCCCCAACACCACCCTTCCCCATCGCAGCCCTCCCCTCCCTATCCACTGTCCCCCTTAATAGAGCAAACAAAGGTGGGGGCCTTCCTTTCAGAGCCCTGTCCTGGCTCAGCCTGCGGCCCCCACCCCTCTGGCCTCTGGCCTGGGCCTCCAGCCACGCTCCGGTAGGGAGCTGGCCCTGCGGAGTGGTGGGGGAGAGGCAGCAGGCAGATCCAGGGCAGAGGCCCTGGGGCTGCAGCAGGCAGGGGTCTGTGAGGTCAGAGCCAGGGGAGACCCCTCACCATCCCTTGACAGGTGAGGACACTGGGCAGGTCTGCCTGGCGGGGCTCTGAGCCTCCGGCCAAATCCGATTAATCACTACACCTTGTTACCGGCAGGCCTGACGCTTTCTAAGATTTTTTTCCACTAGAGCCAAGGGAGGGGAGAATATGCTGCACTGGGGGAGGGTCCCTGGCCCAAGGGCCACAGGATGTGGTCTCAGCGACTGGGCCACTCCCTCCAGACAGCCTCCACTTCCCCCTCTGCCGCATGGGTGGGAGTGACAACTGTGGACAGCGGCTGTATGGAGCGGCATGACTGCCCGGGTGATTAGCGATGCTCTTGGCAACAGCGTGGCTGTGCCCACGTGTCCAGGGGTCCCAAGGGCCCGAGGCCCATTCCCTGGACTGGATGTGGAGGGGAGGTGTATCCCAGACCTCAGGCCCCTCGGACCTTCTCCTGGCCCAGCCTGGAGAATCCTTCCTGGGAGTGAGGTGGGGGCTCTCCAAGTGAGGTCCCAGACCACGGGATTACCCTCCTTAACCCCAGTGCTTGGTAAGATGCCAGTTCCTGTGCCCCTGTGCTGAGCTGCTGATGGGAGCACCGGGAATCTGCATTTGACACGCCCCCTCCATTCTGGTGCACATTCAGGTGTGAGCACCACTGGGTTGTAGCGTTGGATGAGGCGGGGACAAGGTCATCCATCTCCTTCTGGCAGGCAGCGAGGAGGACCCAAGAAGGGCCATCCTAGGGCCAAGGCTTTGCTGTGTCCCTGGGCAAGCCACCCCCCTTTGAAATCCCATCCCCCATGGTCTGGGACTCTGAGCCCTTTGTTTAAATTGTGGGGGCAGGGTTGCTGTGGAGTCAGGCAGCCCTGGGTCAGCATCCCAGCTCCAGCACTGGCTGGCTGTGTGGCCCTGGGCAAGTCACTTTGCTTCTCTGGTCTTCGGTTTCCTAATCTGAAAACGGGGAATCATAATATTACCTCCCAACCATGGGACAGTGACAGGGTTCCAAAGAGGTGCAATTCCTGACTCATCACACACACACACACACACTCTCACACACACACACTTTTGTGTATCACGGCTCTTATAACTGTCTCACGATGGGGACATTCGCAGGGACTTAATTCCTCATCAGCAGGAAAGGCAGTCTCTGCAGAAGCATTTGTTAGCTAATGCATTTTTTGTTTCTAATGGACAGCTTAAAAGGCCTGGGGGTGGCTGGGCAGAGCTGCCTGGGCAGAGGCGAGTGGCATTGCATGGTGCTAGCCTTCCTGCTCGATAACACCTGGTGTCAACAACCCCCCCCGCCGGCAAAGTCGGGGCGCAGACGCTGGGAGGGGTGGGGGTGAGGGAAGGAAGGAGGAAGGCCAGGCCCTCTCCAGGTGCCTGAGATGTGGGCATTCACGGACATGAGCACATTCTTCCGGGACATCTGCGAGAACAGGGCTCTCATGAGGCTCCCGTAGAAGGGCAGGGAAAGTCACTCATTCACGCAGTCACTCATTCACAAAGACCTTGCCCGGGCCTGGCAGACAGCGAGGAGGGCCCCTGGAGACAGAAGGACCCACGCAGAAAGGGGCAGGCCGCCGGTGCCACATGGATGCAGAGCTGTCTGTTCCAGTGAAGGGGTCAGCAGCCCTGGGGTCAGACGGCAGGGTCAGGGCGTCCTGCTCTGGACCCTCCCCCTGAAGCCTGGGGGCCCGCAGGGGTCCGGGCACTGGGCGGGACCAGCGTCTCCTGGGTTGCAGGTGAGAAGCGTAAATCAGACTCTGGGCCGTTACGAAGACGTGGCTTAGTGGAACAAAGAGGTAACGACACAGCCCTCGTTTTGCTTTTAACCGCATCCCTCTTTTATGTCTTAAAGTTGAATCTTGATGGGGGAGCACCTCCAGAGATGGGGCTTTGAAGTCCCTGGGTGAGCATGTTTCTGGGTGACTTCGGGAACCTTCAGTCTCAGAGAGTAGGCCCAGCGCTGTACAGTCCGGAGCCTCAGCTTCCGGCCCCGGGGCCCTCACCCCAGGTGGCCCAGGGGGAGCCCGCAGAAGCCAGGGAGGGGCATAGGCTGGGGAGCCCAGGGTCAGGCCCACCTGCCTAACCTCCCTGAGCAAAGCATGACCTGGAGCAACCAGCTTAGGCGGCGAAGACATGGTCTTGTAGCTCTGTAGTCTTGTAGTGACAAGGTCTTGTAGTCTCATAATGACACAGTCTGTAGTGATGTGGCCTTGTGGTCTCGTAATGACGTGGTTTTATAATGCTAGTTGTATGATCTCTTTGTGCTGTGGTCTCGTAGTCCTGTAGCGCCGTGGTGTGTGGTGTCGTGGTCTTGTGGTGAGGCTGTCCTGGCGTTAGCTATGGCATTACTGTTGGCACGAGTGCTAATGTCAGCGTTGGTGCCACTTTCTGGGGTGGCCCCGGGGATACAGGTGCTGAGACAAGTGCAGTGCCCTCTCGGGGCCTGGCGGAGGGAAGCCCTCATCTGGTGCCTGTGCCCATCCTAACGCTGCCCCCAAGGGGTGGGGACAGAAGTGGCGTCTGCTGTCATATTGTCACACCCTAGGGCAAGGGCGGGGGGGGGGGCAGGTCTGTTTTTAAGAGATCGTCAGGAAAATGTGTGTGTCCGTTTCAGCAGAGAGGGCGTGCTCTGCTCAGTTCTGACTCCAGAGCCTGGGCTCACCTCTGGAAGGGGCTGCTGTCTCCTGAGCCCCGGCCAGGAGGGGTCACTCTCTGTGTCTCAGTTTCCTCATCTGTGAGCAGTTTTGCTTTCTGCCTTGCATAGCTTCTAGGATGGGTAGGGAAAGCTGTCAAATAATAATAGCAACACACATCCAGCCCTGTGCTGCGCCCGGAAGGCATCTGAGAGGTTTACGTGTTTGCCCTCCTTTGACCCTCTGCATGCCCTGTGAGGCTAGTTACTGTATGGTCCCACTGTGCAGCCGAGAAAGGGGAGGCACAGAGATATCAGTGTCTTGGCCACGGTTACACAGCTGGTAAGACTTTGGGGTCTGATTTAGATGGTCTGAAAGCCATCCATTGTGGCGGTGGCCACTTCTTGGTGAATAAACATGCAGCCCCTGCTTGATTGCTTTCAGTGACGGGGAGCTCGCTACTCTACAAGCCCCTGTGATTATTAATCTAGGACTTGGATAGGTGGTGGTGATGGTCCTTGGTACGATAGACTCAACGTGGAAAGGGAAGACAGGGAGAAGATCCTGAGCTTGGCCTTGGCCTTGCTGGGTTAAAGGGGCCAAGAGGTCCACCCATGGAGCGCTGGGGAGGACGGCCCCAAGTTCTGCATCATCCACAGTTGTGACCATCTCAGTCCTCCCGCAGACCAAACCTGAGACTGGGAGAGGAAAAAGTGCTCAACAGGGAGCATAAACAGTAGGCACTCAATAATTCCTAGAGGTAAACCAATCCTACTTCCAAGGAAAATTTAAGTTATAAAACCAACGTGCGCGTATTGTATGAAGTCTGGAAAATAGACTGATTTTACCTGTGACCTTGCCACCTGAACATCATCGTTTTTGTGTGCCGTTTCCAGGCTTTTTTTTTTTTTCAGTAAATACATTCTGACGTAGAGGTAGATTTGCACGTGTCATCACACCACACCTAAAGCTTCGTCTCCTGCTTCCTTTGCTGGATGTGACATCGTGAGCGCCTGTCCTGTTCCTGAGGAGTCTGGGACTTCCTGGGCAGCAGTGACGCGTTTCTAGTGGCTGCATAGTGTCCTGCCCGTGGACATCCCCCTTCCCGTGGGGCCTCCGTGTGCACGGTGATGTGAAAAGCTGTGTGACCTTGGGCAGGGCCCGGACCCTCTCTGTGTCTCAGGTTCCTGCTCTGATGACAGGTGGGAGCCAGCACCCCCTGTCCTCGGGGCCTGGGAGGGGTGAATGAAGAATAGGAGGATATGAGGTGTCAGGGGCACATGGCAGGGGCTTACGACGTGCTAGCCACTGTTGCCGCGGTCGTAGTTACCGTTATTATTTATGTCAGATCTCCCCAGTTACATTGTGGGCCCTGCAAGCAGGAGCCAGAATCCGCACGTCCCCGCGCCCGGCTCCTAGCCGTACCCACCGATGTTCCCTGGTTTGAGTCCCGATGTCCGGCTCCCGCCAGGTGGAGTGAGTCTGTGTGGCCAGGGTGCTGGGAGAGCCTTCAGTTGGCCGATCTCATCTTGTCCCCCACAAGTGGGGACCATAGCTCCTTTGTAGAAGCAGTCTCAGAGAGTGTGCTGGGCCTGCCCAAGGTCACACAGTGGGAAGGGGAGAGCCAGGAATGCTTCCTGGAAGAGGTGGCAGTGGCACTGGGCCAGCAGGAGGGGGTATCTGACTGGGCCGAGGAGCGGAGTGTTGGTGTTCTAGGCAGGGTGAAGAGGAGGAGGGAAGCTGTCGGTGGGGCACGGCCGGCCACGCCCAGCACCCAGCGCCCAGTGCAGGGTGGAGCAGAGTCAGGGGTGCTCAGGAGGCGTTTGCCGAGCTGACCTGAAGTCAGAGCCCGGCAGGCAGGAGCTGTCTGGGCCCCCGGCCACTTCCTTCTGTCCGGGCAGGAAGGGGTGCTCTGTGGGCTCGGAGGCTGCAGGCACCTTCCTGGGGACTGCTCTGTGAGCGCGATAAAATATTTATCAGCAGCAGCCGGGCTTCCCTGCGCAGGGTGCAGTCGGGGGCAGCTCCCACCCTGAGGCCGGCAGCCTCGCTGTTCTGCTGAGTCACAGGGAGCCCAGCGAGCCACCTGGCTCCCGGGCCCCTCTGCCCTTTGGCCACGTGGGGGCCTCACAATGTGTATGCCATTCGGCCACCCGCAAGGCCAGGGCACCCGGCGTGGTCAGTGCTGAACAGGGTTTCAGAGCTCACCCGGGCAGGGTGCAGGCTCGGCCAGGTCGCAGGGCAGAGGAGCCCCCCTGAACCCACCCTGGCAGCGTCCCACCTCCTGCATCCTCTTGGCACCCGGCAAGGTAGGTCCTCTTTGCATCTTGGGTTAGCAGTGGGGACACCGAGGTTCAGAGAGGTGGGCACAGCGTGTCCGGTCTTATGGCTCTTAGTGGCCGAGCAGAGATTTGGCCCTCGTCCCTGGGACTACAAGGGACGCGCTGTGTGCTCCCGGCCCCGGGGAGCCCAGCTCGGTTCCAGCCCGGAATGAGGACTGAGATGTCTGTCCGCTCTGATGTGGCACAGTGCTGTGACTTCGGGTTTGTGCTTTTGATTTTGAGAGTAGCAGCAACAACAAAAAACAGTAGCAGATGGCTCCTTCCTACTGCCGCGCGGTGTGGGAGGAGGAACAGGGGTTTCTTTTGTTCACTCATTCATAAAACACATTCTGGGTGCACTGGCCACAGGCCAGCGTCCTAGGCTCCGGGGACCAGCGGGGGACACATTGGGTGGACTCGTCCTCGAGGAGCTTATGCCATAAGGAGGAGAGCCCACGGATCTAGAGAGGGGTGGGTGTGTGCTGTGTGACCTCAGGCAGGTTGCTCCACCTCTCTGAGTCCTAGTCCTGGATTTGTGAATTGGGGCTAAACTCTGCTTTCTCCCTGTGAGCAAACAAGGCTCACACCCGTGTCCTTGTTCCTCCCCACGGCCTCACATCCACCGAGGCCTGGCCGGCACAGATCAGCCTTTGGAACGGCTCCGGTTTCCAGAGAGGCCCTGGCAGGCTCTGCTGTGGGCCTGCCCAGGAAATAGCGGGAGCCAGTGTCTGGGGCCTTGAGCTCCAACTCGTGTTAAGGTGGACGTCATGTCCGAGGGGTGAGCTCTGAAGGGGAGCTCTGGTCCCTGGAGCCCCTCGCCGGGCAGCCGTGAGAGGGAGCCGGGCTGTGTACAAGCTACTCAGGCCCTGTGGGCGGCCGGGTCATCTCCAGCCCACTGTCCCGCACCCCTGGCTGCTGCCCGCCGCGGCCTTCCTCCTGCTCTTCCTCTGCCTGGACCGCTTTTCCTGTCCTCCTTCGCCTGCTGGGCTTCTGGTTCTTCAAGCCTCTGCTGCAAGGCACCCTCCTCCAGGAAGCCTTCCTGGCTGCTCCAGGCAGGGTGGACTGGCGCCCTCCCGACACCTCCCTCAGCCTGGGCTCTTTGCTAGTGTCTTTGAGACGGCACCTGTCGTGTGCTGCTTCACCGCCCTGCTCTCTGGTCTCCCGGCAGCCTGCGGCTCCAAGGGCTGGGCTGTGTGTGGTTCGTCACTGGGTCCCAGGGCTCGGCTGGGGGGGCACGGGGGGGGCCCCAGCAGTGCCTGAGGAATGAGGCAGCGAGCCAGTGCGTGCCAGGCATCCAAGGCTCCAGTGTTAAAGGACAGGAGTGCGCCTGTCAGGAGCACCCGGGTGGGGAGCTGTCTGTGCAGAGGGGGCCTCGGTTTCCCGCCTCCCAGGGTGATGGGCATTCAGCTGGGCTGGGAGAGACTTGCGGGGGGGTGATGTCCTGGGGGTGAGGAGGGCTTCCCTTCCTGTCTGAGCCTCTCCCCTTGCAGCTAAATGACCCTGAGCGACTCCACCCGTTCCTGGGCCTCGGGAGATGCCGCTCACCCCCGTCCGTCCTGCAGACCTGGGGAACGGGCGGGTGGCAGCTGTATTCTCAGGGTGCTCCGGGTGGCGTCTGACAAACAGGCGCACACAGGCGTCCAGAAAAGACCGGGATGACGCGGACTGAGACAGGGACCGATACCTGCTCTGGCAGTTTGTTTCTTCTCCTTCTAGAGTCCTGTGCTAAGCCCTGGGGGGCAACGGCCATAAAGACACAGCCCCTGCCCTCTGGGACGCTGGGTCTGATGGCGGAGGCTGACCGACAGTCTGACGGGGCGGCGGGTGTGACCAAGCACAGACTGTGGCGAGATTGGAACCATCCAGAGGGAAGCCCGGGGCCGGGGAAGCCCAGAGGAGGCCCTGGCCCGAGCCTGAGTGATGGGGCAGGCTGGGCAGGGCACTGCTGTCGGCTCCCTCCTGGGAGCTGCTGCAGTTTGGGGCCTCGTACCCCAGTCGTTCATTGACTGACTTTCACGCAGCAGATGTTTCTCGGCAGGGACAGTGCTAGGCGCTGGGTGGGGCACAGACGCTGACGCCGACCCTTTGGGCTGCTGGGTCCAGGGTTCAAGTCCCAGCTCCACCCTGACCAGTTGTGTGGCTTTGGGCAGGTCGCTCTACGTCTCTGAATATCAGATGCGTCATCTCTGAAACGGGCAGAATGGCACCCGCCATTCACCAGGAGGGTGAGGCAGGGAGACACGGCAGCTGCCCTTCTCAGAGGTCCCTGTGGCCACAGCCTGGGGTCGCCGGCAGCAAGAAGGCCAGTGTGGAAGGCTGCTGTGGCCGGGGCTGGGGCCTTAGAGAGAGCAGTGGCCAGAGCGAGGGGACGGAGCCGGGGACAGCACAGAGGGCACCTACTCCATGTGGCCGCTGAGCAGTTTGACCCTTGGCCTCACCTCCAGCGAGGTCTCATTTGCCCACCGAGTCATGGAGGCTGTGAGGGTGGCGGCAAGGTGTCCTCTGCCCTACCTGAAGGTGGGGGAGGCGCTACCCAGTGAAGCAGGGCGGCCTCGTGCTGACAGTCAAGGTCCGCGGCTGCGGCCCACGCCTGCCAGCCCCGAGGCTGAGGGCACCCTCCAGGGCGGCTGCAGGCCTTGGGCCCGGCAGATTGGGGGTGGGCTGTCACTGTCACTGAGCTCAGATGATTTCCTCCTTGCCTGTGCACTAACGCAGGGGTGCTGTAGGCAGAGGGCAGGGGAGAGTGGAGGAGGGGAGCAGGACTGCCAGGACCCCCCCCCCCCGGGTCCTCCTTCCCCTGGGGAGTGCCCTGAGCCCCCGTGGTTTTTGGCCGCGGCACCCAGACGTAGCCACTCGCTCTGGGCCCCGGATTGCCATTGGTGAGGTGCGGACCCCCGCCCGCCGCCTTCCTCACGGAGCAGTTACAGAAGCCCAGGGAAGGCACTGAACCGAGGCTGGCACCGGCAGCGGGCTGGGCCAGGGTCAGATCAGAACGCTGAGCTCGGGGCGAGGCACTTAGCAGGTTCTCAAGAAACACGTGGGTGAGGAGGCTGCAGATGGCTCCCCTCATCCGGGAGTGTGGCAGAGACAGGGGCCTGGCCAGGGGAGCTGAGTAGCTGCTGGCCAGACTATGCCTGCAGGAGCCAGTGAGGAAACAGACGGATCTCGTCCTGCAGAGCTCCCGAGGCCTCTGTGAGCCTCCCAGGGAAAGTGCCCGCTGCAGCAGGTGGCCAGGACAGTACTGTTCTCCTAACACAGATGTGTGTGTGATGGGGCAGGGCTCATGGAGAAGACTTTGGTGGGTGAAGTCACCCCAAACAGGGTTTTGTAGGTTGAATAGGAGTTAGCTGACTAGACCAGGCTTAGGGGAAGTTCTTCCTAGACAGAGTGAAGGGTTAGCATGTGAACACGAACTGGGCCTGTCCTCCAAAGACAGCGCCTTTCACCGGGAAGCCGGCCTCTGCTTTCACTCACTCAGGGGCCTTAATGGGAGCTCCTGGCTCCCCTTCCTCGCCCCATGGACACCCTGGGAGCTGCTGACTTGGGCTCCCTGACCCCGCTGCATGGCCACCCGCTTGCCTCATCCCCACAGCAAAGCCCTAGAGATCCCCTTCCTGTCGTCTGCCCTTGAGTCTGGGGAAATCCCCGCAGGCTCCAGGCTGAGCCCGTGCCAGGGGAGCAACACAGTCTGTAGTCAAGGTAGTCACCCTCCTCGAGGGCCTAATGGCAGCCTCAGCCCCTGGGGCAGTGGCTTCTTGCCTCGCCCCCACCCCACCTGCCGCCTACGCCCAGAACCACAAGACAAGGAGCCAGACTTTGCTTACTCAAAACCAGAAACGGCCGACATCTGAACGAGGAGCCCCTGGGGGCCCAGGTCAGGTGCTGGGCAAAGCCGTCCTCCCCCGCCCAGCACCCCCAGGGAGATTACAGGGAGGGTGGGGCCAGGACACTGTCCACCCCCTGGCTCTTGGCTCCTGCCCAGCCAGGCCATAGACCTGCCTCAGGCCCCGTCAAAGGGCAACTTGTGGACCCTCAGGGACGCCTGAAGGCGGGTCCCGCAGCCGGCCTCAGGTCCAGTCCCTTGGGGCCCAGGATCGCTGGGGCAGTCACCCGCCCCCGGCCTCCCGTTGCCCGCACACCGAGCTCTGAGCCTCCGTCTTCACCAGTAAGATGGGAAACTGCTCCCGGGCCGCCCGGGGAGTGGAATCAGCTTCTATGTGTGAACTTTTGCTCTTGTCATCTTTTATTGGGGTCCTGAAGAGGGGTGACCCTGGTCCTTTGTCAGAATCCATAGCCCTAGAACAGTGGCTGGGCCCCATCCCAGGGCTCCATTTGTTTCGTTTGCTGACAGCGGTGGCTAGTGGGGTGCCCCGGGGTTGGGCGGGGTCCCAGGGTGCAGGGAGACAGGAGTTCCTGAGTTGACGAGGGTCCTGGGGGCCAAGGCTGCAGGGCAGGCCGGGGGTGGGGCCTGGGGCTTTCCAATAAACAAGCCCGTGGTCCCCGGACCCCTGCCCTGTGCCCACAGAGACTGAGCTGTGAGCCCAGCGCCCTGGAGCTGAGCCAGGTGACCCAGCCTCGAGGACCTTAGAAAACATCCCAGGAGGAGGGGGCTCCCGGGGCCCACCCCTCCTTCCACGTCCGCCGTCCTTTCCACCCTCACCCCACCCGTGAGGCCAGTGGCACCATCCCACGGGAGACGCCCAGGTCCTCACTCGCAGTCCTGGTGGGACAGGCGGGGGCGAGGTTGCCCCTTGGAGCTGGGAGGTCTGAGACCCCCCAGGTGACGGTCTTCCTGAGGCCGTCCGCTCCCACACCCTGCAGGCCCCAGCCTTCAGGCCCTGGCCTGGCCGCCTCACCCACAGCCCAGCCCCACGCCCCGGCCTCACTACACCGTGTCCCCCACCTCTGTGCTCTCCCCTCCCATGGAATGCCCGTCACCCTCTCTCAGCTTCATCCTTAGTCCTGCTCATGGGACTGCTGGGGTGCAGGGGTCGGTCCCCAAGGGGTGCCCTGCCTGTCTGAGCACCAGGACGGGCTGCCTCCCCCCCTGGGGACAGGTCTGGGACAGCAGCTGTAGGGGTGGGCGTGGGGAAGAGCACTGGAACGAGGGGCCAGGGGCCCGAGGGTCCCCTCCTGCCTTCGCCCGACTGCCTGTTTGGCGGATGCTGCCGGGGCTCAGCATCTCCCCCAGCCCCGTCCTGTGGCCCGCCGGGAGATTGCTGCAGACAGCGCGAGTGGCCTCGCAGTGCAGGGCTGGGAGGGCTGGTGTCATCGTCCACGCCGGGGCGCTGGGATTCAGCCCCTTCCTGTCAGTCTGGTCTGGCCCCCCACCAGGGGTGAGGTCACCCTTGCAGGCCTGGCTGAAATGTCACCTCTGGAGCAAGCTGTCCTCCATCTCAGGGCTTCTGGAACCCTCCAGGCAGTGCGTCCTCCTTTCCTGCGCTCCTGTGGCTCTCTGGGGCGGGGGAGTGGCAGCCCCGGGGCACAGGCCCTGGCACGTGCTGAGCACCCCTGAGTGGCAGCTGCCGGGATTACCAGAGGCTCGTGTGGTGTTGGCCAGCGTCACTGTGGGAAGCATGTGGCGCCCGAATCACAGCTGGCCCTTCACTCAGCCACGCTGCAACTGGGCCCTTCCACTCAACTCCCCGCCCCGAGCCTCAGTTTCCTTATCTGAAAAACGTGGGTGGACGTTTTGACCTGGCTTCCCAGGGCAGAGGGCAGCTGGGTGCGCAGTGCCCGGCACCCGCAGGGCCTCAGTGAGCGTTTGTCCTTTTCCCCATGCGTTGGGACATCCTGCTCTGTGGCTGGCCCCAACGTGTCCCACCCATGCTTGAGGCCTCAGTCTCCCCGTCTGTAAAATGGACAGCTTGGCGACTTCCAGGGGCCCTTTGTGCCTGGCTCCCTGAAGGAGACAGGTGGGGAGGGCCGCGGGAGGCAGAGCCCTGACAAGGCGCCCAGCACCCTTTCTCGGGTGCCCCCATCCCCTGCATTACAGTGGGGAAAGCAGGGCCGGGTGGTTCTGCCCCCGGTGTCCGTTCCCAAACTCAACCCAAGTTCATGGATGAGGGTAGTGCGGGAGCCCCAGCGGTGAAGGGGGTGGGAGGCCTGGAGACCCTGGGGGCACGGGAGGAGCTTCCCTTCCCGCCCTCCCCATGCCTCTGGGGGTGGGCCCTCCAAACTCTTGCTCCCTGGGTCTGAGTGTTGCTACTCCCCAAGTGGGCCACTGGGGGATGCCCTGCATGAGGCTCTGCTGGGCTCCTACCCTCTGCGTGCCTGTGGGGCATAACCTCGCCTCCCGCAGCCGCACCAGCCCTGTCTGCAAAGCAGGAACGGCAGCACCTGTACATCAGAGGGTATTGTGATAACGTGATTGTACGTGTGCATCCTTCAGGCCTGTGCTTGGCTGTTAGAAATGCTCAGGCCGGGCACGGTGGCTCACTCCTGTGAGCCTAGCACTCTGGGAGGCCGAAGCGGGAGGATCACTCAAGGTCAGGAGTTCGAAACCAGCCTGAGCAAGAGCAAGACCTGTCTCTATTAAAAATAGAAACAAATTAGCTGGACAACTAAAAATATATAGAAAAAATTAGCCGGGCATGGTGGCGCATGCCTGTTATCCCAGCTACTCAGGAGGCTGAGGCAGGAGGATCGCCTGAGCCGAGGAGTTTGAGGTTGCTGTTGAGCTAGGCTAACGCCACGGCACTCTAGCCTGGGCAACAGAGTGAGACTCTGTCTCAAAAAGAAATGCTCATAATGTAACACCCATGCTTGTATTATTGCTATAATCATTATCAACATGTATGTGGATATTTTTTAAAAAGCTTGCCAGAAAATCCAATGAGATATGGACTGTTTTTTCACTATGAGCCTCCTAGCAACAAAAGCAAAGAGGGAAAGAGGATCACTCACTAGATTCATAATGCCCTTGAGATGAAAGACAGCTTTTCCTGGTAGTGGGACCCAAGGGATGATCCTCCTAAGGGGCCTCATAAAGGGACCCCTTGTGATGTAGTGTTCCTATGGCCTGGCTTGATCCAAAGACTTAGTGCCCAGAGCAGGGTCCCCCAGGCTCTTCTAACTGCAGAGAAGAGGGAGGGAGGCATCCGCAGGAGGTCTGCAAGGGGGGCCCAATGAGGCTTCATAACCTTGAGACAACTTCTGAGTTTCATGTGTTATCTTCAAAATCCAAGGAATTTCGCCTCAGTCTGCAATAGCACCATGTGTATTTAACCACAAAAATAACGTCTTTCCTCCACCCCAAATCTTTGGGTACCATGGATGCTCCGTAGAGATGGGCCGTGCTTATCCCTAGGCTTCTCCTTGAGGCGGTGTCCCCACCATTCCAGAGAAGCCGGTGGAAACCACGCCCTCTCCCCAGCAGAAGGCACACTCACAGCCAGATGTTGCCTTCACCGTGACGCAGCCGGAGCGGGCTTAGGCGCCCAGTCCCCTCCCGGGCATGCCAGGCGCTTGCTTGGGCTGCTCAGGACTTTGCCAAAGCCAAGGAAAGGACAGGGACTCAGCACAGAGACTGCCTGCTGCTGCCCTCCGCTCCAGTCCACGCGCCTTCAACCAGATAGGTGCCCAGAGAGCTGGTTCCATGGAGGCCCATGCCCAGGGCCTGCCTGCCCGGGTACCAAACTTGCTCCAGAGAGATCACCGTGATAATGCACATCCAAAAGCTCTCCTGGAGGCACCTGGCTGTTATAACACCTCGTTATGGTCCCATGTTTTTATTCCTTCTTTTATGTCTTTAATTATGTTAAGCAAATTAATTTTACAATCTGTCTCCAATAGTCTCTTGGCTGAAGTTCTTGGGAATTCCATCCTGACGTTTGCAGGGTTTGCTCCCTCCCTCCCGGCGGTGTCTCCTTGTGTGTTGTGTAACTTGTGATCTCGAGTTTATCTCCGGCAAGGCTTTGCCTGTGAGCATCCTGGCTCATGGACATGCCCCTCCAGAGCATTTTTAAATTGATGTATAATGTACATATTTGGGGGTACCTAGGACATTTTGATAGCTATTTACTGCATGTAATGATCAAGTCAGGATAATTGGGATATCCATCACCTTAAACAGTTTTCTTTGTATTGAGAACATTACAATTCTAGCTTTTTTTGAAGTATACAATAAATTATTATTAACTATAATTTCCCTATCCAGAGTATTTTTATAATTGCCCTGCCCAGCAGCCTAGGGCTATCACCAGGCAGGGGCCACTTTTATGCCGGTTGGTTTGGGCTTTGCAGACCATGAAGGGGATACAAAACCAACCCTAATCCCCAGCAAGGCAGCCCCGTGGCTTTAGATTCCCAGGACAGTTGCATGCCTTGTCCTGCCTCAGCTGAGGGGTCAGATGAGTTTTCTTGTCATCTCTCTCTGTCGGTGGGCAGATTTATTCCTGGGCTACCCATTTATCAAGGGTGCAGCCCCTGGGGATGCCTGGCATTCTGCAGGGAGCTCAGTGTCACCGCCCAGCACCCCGCTTGCGTAGTGCCTTATGGCCTGACCTGTTTGAATAAGCCCCCGTCTCAACACCCCTCCCGCCCCACGAGGCTGCCGCACTCTCACTCAATGTCTGGGTTTTTAGTTCGTGGGGTTTTCCTGTGACTTCACTATTACACTAAAGTACAACTAGCAGGGTGTAATGGTTAAGAACACAGACTCTAGAACCAGACTGTCTGGGCCTGAAACCCAGCTCCACCAAGTAGGGGCGGGCTCAGTTTCTCCCTCTGTGCAGTGGGCAGTGGCAGCCGTGTCTAGCGCCGGGGTTGCTGCCGGGGCCGGAGGGCTTGGTCCATTAAGGCGTTGGGAACACCCACGTTCCCAACCATGTCACTGCACATTCCAGCATCGTGCTGGCCTTCGGCGGTACCGATACTGTCCTGCATGACATACGTGTCTTACACCTCACGCGCTGTGATGTAAACATATGTCTTAATGATGTCACCATGCTGCGCCTGGCGATTCTCCTCACTTTCTTCCGAGCTCAGCTGTGTATTTAGAGGGTGTTTGTGATGCTTTGTCCGGCATTTCTAGGCACAGGTAGGAGGAGAGTTTTCGGGTTTCCTGCTCTCTAAGTTGTGCAGCCTCTCGGTCTTCATGTCCCCCCTGCGGCGTTCGTGACAGCGCTCCCCTAGCATTACGACTTCTTACCAGGCACGTTGCAGAGCCTGTTACGCGCCCGTCTCTCATCCGCTACTAAATCGCAGGTCATCTTTGGAGTCCCGTGGAATCCAGCTTAGTCACCAGCCTGGCGACTCATCCTCCCCTCTGTGCACGTCCTCCGTCCCTTATCAGACACCCTCAGGGCGGAGGTGATGTTGGAATTCCTGCTGATCCGCCCTGCAGCCTCCGGGCAGCGCGAGCTAATCACACCCGGGAGTTTCTGCAGCAACATTCCCCCAGTCGGGTAGACAGAGGCTCTAAGTAGCCTCTCTCCAGGTCCAGGTGTGTCCAAGGACAGCACGGTGCAGGCTGGGACTTGGCCATTGGGTCTGGC
>CAUYMX010103826.1:0-25070 GCA_963573855.1 Lepilemur septentrionalis
CAGAGTAGGTTTTTGAATGTAACAAGATAAGTCAACTTGAGTGGTAATATATTTTGGGAAATCAGCTCACTACAAATTGTGACTGTAAACATTGTACTGTAAATGCTTTGTAGTTTTCCCCCAATAAAAAAAAATAAAAAAATTAAAAAAAAGAAATAAATAAAAAATTCTTTTGATCCCTACTTCACCCCTCCCACAACCAGCATCCTATTATTTATTTATTTTTGCTATCCTTGGCAGAAAATCTCTTAGAAATACTTGTATATCCTTGCTGCCTCCAGCTCATTTCTCTCATGTGCTCTTAAGTACACTCTGGTCAGACCTTTGCCCTGCACTGCACTGTTCCTGTTTTTGTCCATGGCACTAATGATGCCCGTTTTGCTAAATTCCATGACCTGTCAGCACTATGTGACACTAGAATCACTTCCTTCTCTCTTTGTATCACTCTCCTGGTTCTGCTCCAAATTCATTGCCTGCTCCTCCTCAGTCTACTTGGAATGTTTCTGTTCTTGTGAATTTTGAACACTGGAGCATCCACAGCTCAGTTCTTAAACCTCTTCCCTTTTCAATCTATGGCCATTGGTGAACTCATCCAGGCTAGTGGCCTTCAATACCTCCTATGCTGTGATTATTAGCTTTATATGCCTGGCTTGATCCTTTCTCCTGAATCTCCAGGCTCCTATATTCAAACTGCCTCCTCTACAGCTTGGCTTGGATGCTAATCACATGTTTTAAACTTGCATGGCCAGAGCTGAACTCCTGATTTTCCCCTCAAATGTCCACACAGTCTTCCCAACCTCAGTTGATGGCATCATCTTCATCCTTTCAGTTGCTCAGGTTGAAAACATTGGCACCAAATCTCCACCTCCCATCTCGCACTCTCACCCTGAATCTGTCAGGAAACCCGGAAGGCTTCATCTCCAAAATCATGCCCAGGACCCAGCCACACTTCACCACCTGGACTGCTGCTCCTTTGGTCCAAGCACCGGCATCTCTCCGTTAGGAAATTGGCCTCTCCACTCCCTGCTTTGCTTCTTCATAATCTTTTCTCAACACAGCAAAATTGTCATTATAAAATAAAGTTAGCTCATGTCAGTGCTCTCTGCAAAAGCCTACCTATCTGACTCAGAATTTGAGCCAAAGTTTTTGTGATGGTACAGGGTCCCTCAGGATCTGTGCCCTGCCCCCCTTGTCACCTCTGCACTTTCCTGGCTCTGCTCCCCAACCCCTTACTCTGCTCCGGCCTCATTGGCCTCCTCGCCGGCTCTCCTCACGTCAGACATGTTCCCCCTGTGGGCCTTGCCCTGGCTCTCTTCCGTGTGCCAGGAAACCTCCTCCTTGAAGTATCCACCCGATTAATGTCCTCAATTTTCTCAAGTCCTTGCTCAAATGTCACCTTTCTGAGGAAGCCTGCCCTGACCTCCCTACTTCACACTGTAGCCCACTCCATGGCACTCCCAATCCCTCTTACCCACTGTGGGTTTTTTCCCATGCCACTTACCACCTTATAACCTACCATATCATTTACTTATTTATTGTGTTTATTATAATCATCTGTCCAACCCTCCCCCTAAGAACATGAGCTCTATGAGGGCAATTATTATTAATTTTTTAGTGTTTTCTTCACTGATATATCCCAGGCACCTATGTAGTACCTGGAACTGAATAGGTTCTTGATAAATATTTCTTGAATGAATGAATGAATGAATGAAAAATAGCACATTGACATAATATTTTATAAAGTATTATTAGGATCACATATTACCACCTTTAATCCTCGCAACAGTATTGTGAGGTTGGCATTATCATTACTGTTTCTCTGAGATATTAAAGTTATCAAAGATCAAGCAGCCAGGAGGGTGCTGGTGTGCTGGTGTGTGGAGCTGGCCTCTCAGGAACAAATCTGCCCCAACGTAGGGCAGCTGTGCTGTGGCTGTCCTTCCTGCGAAGGCAACATGCCTGCTCTCTCACGGCCTTGTGAGTATCTGCAGATTCTCAGACATATGCCCTTGGAAGCTTCCGCTTTGGTGGCAGGCTTTGAGGCATGATGCCTCATTAAGGGTTGGCCTGGATGGTCAAATGCACAATTGGGAAATGACCACGTTTCCATTCATTTCTAATGGAAACTGTTTCTTGAAATTATTAGCAAACTTCCCCGTGATGAAATTCCCAAGCATGTTCTTATAGACTTTTCATTTCCTTGAGCACTACACATACTTCCCTGAGAATAAGGGAATGGAGAGCTTGAGTGCCCCTGGAGGGTTTCGCAAGATGACTTTCTCTCCAGATTGGTTCTTGGTACTCTGTAGATGAGTCTCTTGGGCATGCTTAGGCTTCCTTTTGAAGCAGGAAGTGCTCATTTCTTGGGGTAATAAATCTGCATATGATATTAAAATTAGCTCCTTTTGGGACTTACTGGAGGTGCTGACTTGGGAGCACTTTTTAGCTGAGTCCTTGGGTTACTCTGAGCAGTCTCTGGGACGAGGTGGTTGCAATAGCATAAAGAAACCTCTTTGTTAATGGAAAAATGGAGTCCCAAGGGAGCTCATTGAATTGTGAGTCACTGTTTGGGACTAGGCCAGTGGAAAGCTCACGACCTCATCTCCTGGTCCTTGGTTTCAGGGACTGGCTGGACCAATGCATAGGAAGAGTCTAGAGACTGTTGTCAGAACCCACAGAGCCCAACTGGGTGTGGAATAGAGAACTTGGGGACCAAATACTTCCTTTGACTTCTTGTGGAAAAAAGAAATTTATTTTTCCCTGAAACAATAACTGAATGGGGAAAGTTGGGGAGGCCAGTGAGAAAAAAAAATCATGGAGATAAAGTCGCATTAAGTGGACAGCTTCAGTAAGCTCAGTTTTACAGACTTACAGAATCTGAGCCCTTCGAGAGAAGCAGGGAGTTAGTTCAGAAGGAGGCAAACACTGAGGGCAACCACATCTTGGTTGGCTGCTCTTAGCAGAGGCTTGTGGGGTATGGAAACTTCGTCTACAGGAATGGCTGGCCCTTGGGACAGAGGAAGAGCTTACAGCAACCCAGAAGCCCTGGACACATGTCTCTGTCCTCTTTATTTTCAGGGCATGCTTTCTTGTATTCTATAGGTCTCTCCTACAGATTTAAGAATTTTCTTAATTCAATGGGCTTTTGAATCATTTTAGAGGTGAAATTGTCTTAGAAATCATTTAGTTTGATCCTCTTAC
This sequence comes from Lepilemur septentrionalis, assembly GCA_963573855.1. NCBI lineage: Eukaryota > Metazoa > Chordata > Mammalia > Primates > Lepilemuridae > Lepilemur > Lepilemur septentrionalis. Next base: position 3,202 of record CAUYMX010103826.1, read on the forward strand.
TTTTCAAAGGGAAAAATTAGTCCTGTTTATGGCTTCTTACCCAGTATTCACAACTGCAGTGGCAGCATCTGCACCGATGGTGACAATGACAACTGCTGCAATGACTACAACCTCTAGCACCATTTATTCAGCACTTGCTATTAGGAGGACCCCACGTGGCCTTGTAATAGATACTCTGCATTCATTGTTTCATTCCTTCTGCAAATTAACCAGCAGTCCCCAACCTTTTTGGCACCAGGGACTGGTTTCATAGAAGACAATTTTTTCACAGACAGGGGTGGGTGGGAGGGGCAGGCAGAGCTCAGTCGGTGGTGCGAGAGATTGGGAGCTATGAACCCAAAGCTTCACTGGCTGCCTGCAGCTCACCTCCTGCTGTGCTACCCCACCCCGCCCCCTCTGCATTCCTAAGTTTCATGAAAGACAATTTTTCCATGGACGGGGGTTGGGTTTTGGGGGCAGAGCTCTGTGGCCAGGTCTCTAACAGCCCGTGGACTGGTATGGTATGTGGCTTTGGAGGTTGGGGACCACAGAACTAGGCTGTGATCCCATTTTAAAGATTTTAAAGAAATTAGGGTTTGTAAATTATTTGCCCGAGGTTACACAGTTGATGTCTAAGTCAGAATTCAGTTGTTCAGCTGTAAGGCTTGTGCTCTTTTTGCCTCTCAGGAGAGGTCAGTCCTTCTTCTCCACTTATTTTATACTTATTATCCCTTTCATGTGACATGAAAGACCAATCTTATTCAAATGAGATTTTCTAGGTATGAAATTTCCTGATAGTGTGAGGCTTTTAAAGGTTGTCATTCTAAAGAAGCCCTAGTTGTTACGGTGATCCTTATCGGAGTGGGGTCTGTGGAGTAACCAGCAGTGGGGTGGTGGTGGTCAGGACTGGCTCAGGGGCATGCAGGGTGGGAGTTTGCCTGTGTGTTTCGTTTGACACAAAGGCAGTGGAAGACTAGCCTGTCAACCTGTGGGACACAGTTGTCCCGGTGTATAACACAGGCATCTCCAGGAGGGGCTGGGACATTATGTAACTCTCAGGCAGTCACTTCTGAGCAGGCAGTAGGTACCAGCTACTTTCCAGTTTTTATGGCCAACAGAGAGGGAGGAAGGGACCTGATATGAGTTACAAGGTGCGGGTGGATTTGGATCAGTAGGAGTAAGCAGCAGGACTCTGCTTGGACCCTGAAGAGCAGGTAGTGTGGCAGAGCGAAGCCTTGAAAGAAGAAATCAGGTCACAGCATGCCCGCAACTGAAAGTTTCCAAGTGCGCTCTGCTGTCCTTGGAACAAATTCCAGCCTTCCTATCCTGCCTTACCCCACCCCATGGGACTCATACCCTCCCTCAGTTCTCTCCCTTTCCCACCAATCTCCTTTTGGTCAAAGCTCATTTCCTCCCTAGGGACTTTCTATAGCCTTCCTATGGATTCAAATGCTCCCCTTGAATCCCATCCTGCCACCTCCTTCCTGCAGGTCTGGTCTCAGCTTCCCTGACCCCCCTACCCTAGAGTGAAATAGCCACCCAGTCTCCCATGCCTTGTCCTACTTCTCCACATAGCAGTTGCCACCATCTGTTATTTTTTCTCTTTTCAAAATTTTTTTAATTTCAAAAAATGCAGGGAGTACAAGTATTTTTTGTTACATGGATGAATTATATTACACTGAAGTCAAGGCTTTCAGTGTACCTGTCACCAGAACAGTGTACATTGTACCCAATAGTTAGATTTTTATCCCTCACTCCCCTCCTCCTTTCCCCCTTCTTAGTTTCCAATGTCCATTACACTGATTTATGACTATATATATCTCTTGTTTAGCTCCCACTTATAAGTGAGAACATGTGGTATTTGGTTTTCCATTCCTGAGATATTTCACTTAGGATAATGGTCTCCAGTTTCATCTAAGCTGCTGCAAAAGACATTAGTTCATTCATTTTTATGGGTAAGTAGTACTCCATGGTATATATATATGTATATATATATATACACACCCAATTTTCTTTATCTACTCCTCAGTTGTTGGGCACTTAGGTTGATTTCATATCTTTGCAATTGTGAATTGTGCTGATATTTTTCTTCTTGCTCTGAGGCCTATTTATTTTCTGCCTCTGCCCTCCAGAATGTGGCATAGAGGCCCACTGTATCCCCTGTGCCTCAGTGTCTGGCAAATAGTATGTGCTCAAAAATTACGTGTTGGATGAATGAATGAATGGTGTAGTGGAACAGGTGGAGGCTTTGGGTTCATTCATCTATTTATTTGCTCATAAATCCATCCAGTGTTTGGTCCCATCTCAGCTCCAGGTTAGTTTTGACACCTTGGGTGACTTACCTAGGCAGCATGGGCCCTGGCTTTCTCCTGTGTAGGAAGACTACTTTGCACAGGTGCCATAAAGACAGAATGTGACGACACGTGTAAATCTGTGGTGAGAGAATGCTGCATAGCTCTACTGAAGTGTGTGGCACATAATAGATTGGCTTGTTACTGTGCACCCAGCTCCTAGTATTGATATTAATGGGTGAATGAATCAATGTTCATTTTCACATTTTCCTTACCAACACCAGGTAATTAGTTCATTACCTCAGCCCTGTCTGGCTGCTTTATTGAGTTCAGAGAGAGAACGCAAAGCTTCCCATGGGAAAGGGAAGCATGACAGGGGTAGTGACATGGAGTTGGGGGAAGTGAAGGACTGGGGGTGGGGGTGGGGTTCTGCATTAGTGCATGCCGAAGAGGAGAAGCTTGGGGTGCTGAGTGATTTTGAGGATTGAGTTGTTGGAGCCCCAGTGTAGCTTGCTTGGGGAATATCCTTGGCAATTTACATTGTGGTGAGAAGAGTTCTGTAGCCAGACCACTACTGGCCGTGTTGCCTGGAGGTTATATAGATCTTCTCTTCAGAGCAGGCCATCTGGTGCTAGGCTGCCTGGGTTTGAAGCTGACTCTGCCACTTATTAGCTGTGTGACCTTGGACAAGGTACTTTACATCTTTGTGCCTCATCTTTCTTGTCTATAAAATGAAGAACATGATGATAATAGTCTGTATCTCCAAGGGGTTATGATGAAGATTGTGTGTGCGTCAGATGGAAGGGGCTTAGAGCAATGCCTGGAGCACAGTGAAGTGTTATATCAGACAGAATACATATTAATAATACATATTAGCTGTTACATTGGAAGGATACTTCCTTTTATTCTCAGTTTCTTGACCTATAAAATAGGGCTAATAATACCTGCATTATAGGATTCTTGTAGAGAGTAGATGTAAGTTGTTAAACTGTAAAGTTGGTAAGAATGTGACTGGTGTAACATCAGGCACTATTATGTCCATATGCATTAGAACTTGTTCTAGTTTTACTTTCCCTCTTCTCCTCCTGTTATTTTTAAACTTGGTGTAAGATGTGTTAAAAGGCAGTTAGTGCTTAGAGGTGGAAACTACAGCCCTGTCCCAGACTCAAGATTAACTAGGCTGAGCACTTACTGTCTACAGAGAGACTCCTCAAAGTAAGCCCCATTTGTCTTAGCTCAGTTGTCCAGGAAGTCAATCTCTTCTCTCCACTGTAAGTGGCCCATTAACCTACCTGGGGAGTCAAACAACTTCAGTTCTGTGTTTTCCAACAAAATATTCCAGTCTCTCTGTGGCTCCATATTCTCCTCACCTGCAAAGTGGAAGTGATGATACAGGTGCTACATATCTCATAGGGCTGTCAGTAAAATGAAGTCACAGATACACAATGCATGCATTTGAACTCTTTAAAAGGGCTCTAAAATAGGACAGTGATATCAGAGTATGCAGGAAGGTGGGAATATATAACCAAGGGCCTAGTAAGAGCAGTGTGCTCATTCTTTCCCTTCTACTGCAAATATCTTACATTTTCTCTTGTGACTTCCCCCACCATAAACACATGCACATATACTCCTCGATTTCTCCACTTTCCAAATTACTGTTGCTACCAATGGTTATTGCAAGTGGGAGAAAAGTCTATATACGTTTGAAGAAGAGACATGTGTATTGCAGACTCCCCCTACCTAATCATGTGCAGTTGCTCATCTGTGCACTGTGGCTCGGTGGGGGCAGAGGCCTCCCTTCCTGTGCACGAGGTTTCATGCTGTGAGCCAGGTAGCCATCCTTTGGGTATAAATACTGTCTCACTAGCTTGGCACAAAACACTCTCAAAATTAATTTCTGGATGCAAGGAGAAGCTTTTTTTGTTGAATTTTGAAGTAAGGGAAGGCTTATGACTTTTGGTCTGCTCTCTATGTTCTCTCTTGGAACTTCAGAAACCACTGGAATTGCCTGGGCAACTCCACAGGACAAAACTGGTCACCATTTGAACAGCTGATTCCACTGCAAACAAGGTCTGAAAAGCATTCTGAGGAGGTCATTTCGTATTTGCTGAAGTTAGATATGGGGAGGAAGATGATAGATTTGAGGAGCATGAAAGAAGAGCATTGAGTAGGGGCACCTATCCTGTGCCACAAGGTCAGAGGAAAGGGTATGCTCTTGGCTTGGATGTCCAACATCCACCATCAGTGAAACATGGAAACTTTCAAGCCCCTAAAACCCAGGAATAGTCTGTTGTTAAACACCTGTGACTGGGCGTGTGGCTGCAGGCATGCGTGGACCTTCTCAGCTCTCTCTCTGTTTTGCACACTGTGCGTGTGTTTTTTGGCCTAAGACCAGCCCTACCACTTAACCTCGTCTTGCCCCAGAGCTGTGGTAGTTTTGCATGGGAACATGCACCCTCTGCTCCCCTGCAGAATCTTGTATCCTCTCAGGGAAAGTCGTGTGGTGTGTTAGCGGTGAAGTGAGAGGGAGCTATGTACACTCAGGGCCCAGCTGAAAGTGACTTTAGCACAGAGTTTATTTAATATATCCTCCAAATTGTATTTTGAAGCCTTTGTTAACAAGAAAGCACTCTCTTTTTGAGCAGTGGGAGTGTTTTATAAATGGAATTTGCAGACCAGCAATGCTCCCATTAATTTTCCCTGTCTACAATTACTATCATTACATTCTTAAAGCACTTTTAAAATAAACTACACCATGATGTAATGTGCATGCTGAGCTCCAGTGAGCAAGACAACGGGGCAGCAGCATCTGGACTCTGGGCTGCTATCTTCTAGGGAACATCTTGATGGCTATAATTACTGTCATGTTATGGGAACTTAAAAAAAAAGGCGCCAGAGTTCCAAATAAAACATAAAATGGCTTTGATATAATAAATGTTACTATCGTTGTTTAAAAATGTTGTGACCCGTCTGCTATAGTTTCTGAGAAAGATATTTTCCAGCACTTGATATTCCCCCCCCTTTCATATTCTATTACTGTAGATAAGGATGAAGAAAATCCTTAGGACAGACTTGTTTTAAATTAATGTAACACAATGCCAGCATTGTCTTTCTTCAAGATGAACTTTCAAATTAAATTTGGCATGAGCTTTACCAGAACTCCAAACAGCTTTGCTCCAGAGACACTGTATCCACCCTATTAGGGAGAATTAATAATTCAAATGTTAGGGTTGTGGTTAATTGCACTCATTAGGATAGGGCAAGGCTGAAGCGTTTTCCTGTAGGATACACCCACATCCATTGCACCTCTGGACGAGGCATTCAGAGCAGTTTAGGCCATGCCAGAGGAATAGAACTATATAAAATGCACACATATTATAAATGCCATCCCACGGGATCCAGTTTGGAAGGGCCCATAATGAATTTGGTCTCAAGTATTGGACCAATTTCTGTATAAAGTTATGAGGAATCACTTATATGAGGAAGAAGTCACCCATCGTGTATACTGACCCATGGCGGTAATTCACTCAATTTCTCAAGGAAATTTTATTATGTGAAATTCATTCAACCTTGTGAAATTCAAGTTATTATTTCATAATGGGTATTAGCAACTTTAAGAAAGGCAGTGCATCTTACTTAGGCAATTGGTTAGCTTTGATCATGGTGTGTCCACTGACCCCAAGTGGAGCTGATCATTTTTCTCTGCTGGTTTGCTGATAACATCTTTAAGTTTGAGGAGGGACTACTGATGTAAGAGTTGGGACTTAACCAGGAAAAATCTTTTTGACCCAATCTGGGTTTCATCATAGTCAGTGAATTTGTAGAGTAATTTTTTTTGCTTGTGTCACATCCATTGACTACCTCTCCATGTTCTCTTGGGTAGTGACTTCTTTTCATTTCATTTGGTATCATGTTTCCCTTTCTCCGTATGTCCTCTCTGTGGCTGGTTAGCAGTAAGTTAGACCACAGAATTGAGGGAAACAATGGTTCAATCTCCAGGTAAGTTTCTTCAGCCTCATTCTGTGTAGTCAGCACTGGCCAGCTCCCTGGACAAAACATATGAGATCGTACCAAGCCAAACCAGGTGGGGTGGATGGATGACCCTGGTAAACCATCACACTTTTGGAAGAACTAATCCAAGCACAGGTTCTACTGATAACAAATATGTCAGACCTTCTTTGGGTACGGACCAGAGTGCATTGTTAATGTCTATGTTTCCACACCTGCTATCCAGAAGATCTTGTATTCATGAGACACTCTCCAAGGTCTGTTCTTACTCAGAAGTTAGACTTAGTTTTTGCACTCCATAGTAATGTTGGGTTGGAGAAAAATGGTAAATTACTTTGCAAGAAATGTGAGGTCAATTGATGGAGGGAAATTTGCATGCAGTCCTAAAGTCCAAGTCAGGTTTTAATTTTGATTGATGATACAGCTCTGAAAATGCACAATTTTTACTTTGTCTGGTAAGGATGCTTCTGTCCTTTGAAAAACAGCTGTACCCATGTATGGCTCTTTCCACCCCTTTATTATGTATGGCTCCCAAATACTGCATGCTCAATAAGGCTAATAGACTGTTGTAATATTCCAAAGAATGTTTGTGTAAGTGATCTTTCTAGAAAACAAATTGAACCTTCCCATGGAAACAATGTACAATTTTAGCATTAAGTAGTACTTCATAAAGAGACTTCAGTAACATTGAGCATTCAATCTACTTTCTGTTTGTTGAAGTGTTTATGGCTCCTACTCAAGATAGGAGAAATAACAAGGAAAGAAGTGACTCTGAATACAGAACATTTTATTACACGAGTAAAAAAAAATGAGAGCATATCTGTTAGCTCTTGCCAACTTTTGAAATATGGATTCCATTTGTCTTTATTACACTCTATTCCCACAGTGCCTTTCCTCTATTTATTAATTTTTGAATGTTACTATTAAACAGAGATATGTGCCTACTAGAAACAGTCAAAGGTATATCAAGAAACTTTACAAATGAGAAAAATATATTTTTACTATTCTGTCAATAAATTAGGAGGCATGCCATTATTGTAGTTTATAATCCCCTTTTTAAAAAGTCATATATATTATCACAATGAAATGTCCTGTCAAATCTATAATAATCATGATGACTCATAGATACGTGATTCTTCTTATTAAGAAAAAAAGGACAGGAAATCCAATATAAATGAGCTGTTTTCCTCAGTAGTGTAATAAAACATGTATACTGGTATATGAGTTTTTGATTATATCATCCACTGATAATCTTTGGGCTCATTTCCTCCCTGCAAAGAATCAGTCTCCTTCCTCCCAGCACCAGCCCCCTTTGGCCACTAACATTTTAGAAATGCTATTCCCTGAGCTGGGGAGGAGGCCTCCCAGTCACAGCCACCACAGTATAGTATATTTTAAGAGCTGTAAATTTTCACCATCAGATTTGAGCCAAGGGTGTTAAGCTCCAGAAGATACATATCTGCTTCCTACTCAAATGGTCTTTTGTTGTGCTTCTTGGTAGATGGAGAGTTGTAATGCCACAAGAATAAATCCCAATGGGTGTGTGTGTGGGGTAAATCATGGCATTTCATGACTACAAATATATCCAACCTTAATTCTGTTTTTAAATTCTTTTCTGAGTTACATGATAATATTTTATTGCTCTTTAATGAACAGAGTGAGTCACTGTTAAATTTCTAAAGTGAAAAATAATTTTTTAACCTGAGTCATAACCCCTGAATGTATCTGGTTTCTAAGTTTGGATTTCCAAAGGTCAGGTTTTCCTAAATAGGATCACATGAATACAGGGCCAGAAAACAAAAGAAATGTCCAAGCAACTACTTGAGAATGGTGTCTATAGTCCCTGCCAATATATTCAGCTGAGAAGTATTTATTAAACACCTACAGGATTAATTAAAGAATACTTAGTGTTAGATGTATACTTATGTTATCCCTATTCTAATACCTCACTAACCAAGAGGGAAAAGATGATAGACCAATGTCATAGCTCGCAGCAATGCAAAGAGATAAATATAGTCAGTCCTCAATTTACAAAGGGGGTTTGTTCAAAACTCTGTTTGTAAGTCTTTCTTTTGGAACTGTCAATGCATTTTCCCATAGAAACGAAACGATTGGATTTTGGTGATGAGAGAACATCAGATAAATAGAAAAAGATGGTAATACTATTCACACACGCATGCACGCATATACAAAGGAAGTGATGAGAGGTGCCGTTTGCCCCCTGGGAGGAGGAGAAGCTCAGTTGCAGGTGTGTGCTGGGTCATTACTCCACTCAGAGGGTTGGTGCTCAGCAACAGTCTAGGCAGGAAACCCAGCAGGTGAAAAGCGAGACTGTAAGAGTGGATAGGGGATGCAAAGGGGAACCAGAGATGTGGACCACAGCCGGAAGGGAGCAGACGTACCCGGAAGTTGAGACAGAAGAAAATTTCAGAGAAGACAACAGAGGCAGTGGCTCCGAGATCAGGATTGAGAAATGAACATTGGATTTACCATTTAGGAAGATATTGGTGTCCCAAATTCCAATTCAGGAGACCAAGAATATATCTTTCTTTGTCCTGTGCTGGTGGCTCTGTCATAGAACAAAGAAGTTGTACTATGATGACATGGATGAGGGTGGGGCTATTGGCCTACGTCACAGGGTAGTGACCATGGGTGGGAATCGTGGTGGTGGACAGCTTCAGCCCTGAGGGGAGGGACGCTGGAGGGTGACATATGGGGGATGTGTGTGTGCGCACGTGTGCACAGAACACCATTCCAGTGGCGGAGGGGGAGAGACCCAGGGAAAGTGTCCTTATGGTAATCAGCTGTGGGGGATGAGAGGGCCACAGACATAGGTTATCAATAAGCTGATAAGTAACTTACCAGTCACTGTATTATCATTATTACCAAAAGGACCATATTTAAGAAAGCATGAGGATAACATGCAAAGTCCTCAGCAGAATGCACAAGTTGGTTTTCCGCTGGCCTCGTCTCTCGCCCTCTTCCCGCCACGTTCCCCACATGGGCGTGCTGCCCTTCTGCAAAGACTCCACCGCACTCTTGGACTCCTCCACACCCTCCACACATGGTTTCATTGGTCACGAATGTTCTATATTCCTCGGCTCAGCAGTCTTCCTAAACCACCGAGCCCACAGGCTGCCTCCTCAGTAGAGCCTCTGGCAATCTCCCTGGGACAGCAGTTTTTCCCATCTCTGCCCCTCAGCCCTTTGCTCAGACCTTTGTTCCATAAAACAGTGCAGCTTAAAAATGCATCTATCTCCCCTCCTGGACTGTGAATTTGAAAACCGTGGAGGTGCTTGTGCATTTGGATGTTTTGAGTGTCTAGCACAGTGCTTGCCCTATGATGAGAAGGTTTGTTTACTGACAAGACCTCACCAAATTCAAAGGTTAGTCGTTATAGCTATTGGTCAGGAAAGATGGCCCTAAACCCGACTGCTGTGGGAATGGTAGAGATCAGCGCCTCGGTCTCCTTGGATAGGTATATTATGGGAAGGTGCCTACATGCTCTTAAAGCTTTTATACTAATAAGTTGCACAGATTCCTAGAGCTGTGTCTTCAGTGATATGGGACAGCCAGGGTGACTCATGATTTTTTTTTTATTGGGGGAAAATTACAAAGCATTTACAGTACAATGTTTACAGTCACAATTTGTAGTGAGCTGATTTCCCAAAATATATTACCACTCAAGTTGACCTATCTTGTTACATTAAAAAACCTACTCTGTCAAAATAGTCCATAGAGTACATACATAGGGTTCCAACACTCCATTTTAAGTGTACAATTAAATGATTTTCAGTGAATTTACCGAGGTGTACAGTTAATCACATGACTCAGTTTTTGAGGAATTCCTTTCCCCTATTGAGACCCCTAATTCTGCTCCCCAACTACTTTTCAAGCATATCCCACCCCTCCACAGTGACCCCCCACGTCGCTCAGACTTGGGTCTACCCCCCCACCCTTCGATAGCTCAGCTGGTAGAGCAGAGGACTGTAGACTCGACAGACATCTGCTGACATTTTGTAATTTTTAAATGGTCTTTTCATTCTGTTACTTTGAAGTTTGTTGAGACTTTGCTTTATGATCTAATATCCCTGTGTTCTTGGAGAGAGCATGTATTCCCTGATCTGGGGTATAAGTTTCTATATATGAGCATCTTGAATATGTTTTCTAAATGTCCTAGTTCTTCAATAGTTTTTTTTAACCTACTTGAGACAATAATTTTTAAAATTTTCTACTTTATTGGTTAATTTGCCAATTTCATCTTGCAGTCTGTTTGGATTATTTTGGACCTGTCTTATTAGGTAGAACACATTTAAAATTGTTCTGTTTTCCTGGGTAAGTTAACCTTTTTTCATAACTTAGTGACCATTTTTATCAGTAGTAATGCTTTTTGCCTTAAAGTCTATTTTCTCTGATATAAATATAGCTAATCCACCTTTCATTTGATTAGATTTGTCTCTTACATCTCTTTCTATTTTACTTTCCACTTTTTCTTTAAATTTATGAGTCCTTAATGTAAACATTTCTTTTAAAATTTCAATCTGATTATCTTTACTTTCTTCAATCTATTTGCATTCACTATGGTTAGTGAGAACATTGGATTTATGTCTACCATCTTATTCTGTGATCTCTATTTGACCTGTTTTTCCAATATTTCCTCTTTTCCTTCTTGCCTTCATTGAACTAGTGAAGCTCTTATTTTTCTTATTAAACTTTTCCCTCTACTGGTTTAAAAGTTCTGTATCTATTTCTGTTCTTTTAGTGATTACCCTAAATTTTAATATGCATACTTAAACTTAAGCAGTATCTATACCTACCTATCAAACAATTAATTCATATCTCTTAGAACATTTTAACTCTAAGTATTCCCCTCAGACGTATATGCTGTTGTTGTTTTAGCTCTATTTTCATTATCCCTACAGTTGATTATACTTTATAAGGTCAAAGTTTATTTAGATATACGTGAAAACATCCCATTTTATTTAATTCCATTTTTCTTAGATTGTAGACCTTCAAGGATCACTTTCTTTTTATTGGCAGTATATCCTTTAGACATTCTTTTAGTGAAGAAAGTTCATTGGAAATGAATGCCTTTGGCTTTTTGTATTTTATTTCTCTTAAATATTTGTATTTGATGCTCTCTCTTAAAAGTTAGTTTTTCGGTGAAATTAATTCTAGGTTGTCAGTTATCTTCTCCCAACACTTTAAAGAGAACCATCCATTTCTAACTTCCATTTTTGTTGTTGAGGAGCCAGCTGTCATTCTCATTGTTTTTACTTTATCTTTCTGCCTTCTTTTATTTATTGTTAGCATTCTGGAGTTAGCTATGATCAGTGTAGGAATGGATCATTTATTTATTATATTTGATTTTCATTAGATCTCTGACTCTGAGGATTTGTATTTTTATTTTTTTCTGGAAAATTCTCAGAAAATTATTTTCTCTATATACTATCTCTTATTCTGTTAATATTTTTATATCTTGGTCTCTCTGTGCTGCATTTTATATAATTTCTTCAACATTTTCTTCCATTTAATAATTTGTCTCCTCAGCTGTATCTAATATGCTTTTTATTCCACCTAAAAGTTTCTAAAAAAAATTTATGTTTTCATTTGTGTGAGTTCTGTTTGGGTCTTTTAAAAAATCTACATCATGATTCTTGTTCTTTGTTTTCTCTTTCAACATTCTTTTTTAAAATTTCCATAAGCACATTAAATTTTCTTCTTTTGTATTCTGTGCCAGATAATTTCACTATCAGAATTCTTTATAGATCTGATTTTCTTGTTTCTGCAGGTTCCTTTTCATGCTGCCTGTTTCTTCGTGTATTTTATAATATTCCTATGGGCTTTCGTAATTGTTAGAATTTAAGAAGGAGTTCCTTATAATCCAGGTTAAGATGCATACTTCTTGGAAGAATTTACATTTGCTTTTGAGGAAGATGATGTTAGCATGGGGTGGTGACCCAATACTAACTCAAGACCACTTTAAACTAAATTCTCCACTGTCCACATCAAGTGAATTTAGTCCCAGACTCTCAGGAGTCCTGTTGTGAGAAACCCCGAGGAGACATCTGCCCCTATCCTTCACACATAGCCAAGCCAGACAGGCAAGTCTGCCTTAGTATTTCTCTATTTGGATCCCAGTGGGACTTTTTGTTTGCTGTTTTGTTTATTTCATCCCATTTTATTTTTCCAAATAAACTTTATTTTTTAGAGAAGTTTTAGGTTCTCTAAAACTCAGCAAAATTAAGCAGAAAATACAGAAAGTTTCCATCTACCCTGTACCTACCACACACACAGCCTCCCTGAGTATCAGTATCCCACAGCAGAGTGGTACATTTGCTGTGGTCAATGAACTTACGTTGACACATCATCAGCCAAAGCCCATTGTTTACACCGGACTTCACTCTGGTGTTGTACATTCTATGGGTTTTCACAAATGTATAATGACATACTTCTACCACTATAGTATTATACAGAATAGTTTTACTGCCATAAAAATCTTCTGTGCCCCACCTATTCATCCATACCTCCCCCAGCCCCTGGCAATCAGTGATCTTTTTATTGTCTCCTTAGTTTGGTCTTTTCTAAAAGCTGAATATTTTATTCTTTTCCTAGAATACTCTTTCTCTGGGCTTTGCCTTAGAGTCTTGGCATTATGAGTATATCTTGATCGTCTTCCACGGCTTGCAGTCCATTGACTTTATCTCCTGTTCCTTGCTTTCATAGCCTGTTAAAATGGAAAGTTCTAAACCACCAGGAACCACCGGATCCTTTAGAATCCACTTCCATCCACTTCCTCTCTGGATTTGTGCCTTCTCATTGTTTTTGTCTCTTAGGAATCTTCCTTGCCAGCCCAGCTGTGCATTAACAGTTTTTTTTAATTCTTGTGTTTACTTAAATCTAGTATTTTTAGTCATTAGTGGGAAGCTCCCTCAGAGAATCTAGTGTTTACATACTGTTGCAAATGGAAGTTCCTTAATTCATTCCTTGGCAGATATTATTTAGCATCAATTTTGTACCAGGCTTGGAGTAGGCCCTTGGGATATGACAGAGTCTTTCATGTTTTCATGGCTTTGGAAGAGCCAGACAGAAAAACCAGCCATGTGGTGAATCCAAGGATGAAGGTATGCACAGGGCACTTTGGCCTCACACAAGCTGAAGATAGATGGGGAGTTGTGAGAAAAGGAGACCAAGAAATGACACTTGAGCTTTGTAGGAGTCAGCTAGGCGAATAAGGGCGGACCATACTGGATAGAGTCAGCCAGAGGAGCAAAGCACTGAGAGAATGGCAGATATTCCATGCAAAGTGTGGGCTGCATGAGGAGGAATAAGAAGAAATGAGGCTGGAAAACAGCCAAAGCTAGGTCAACTCCCCGTGGAAACTCTCCGAAGTATTCATTGCACGGCCACGTCATGCAGAAAGGACAGACACACATAGCTCAGTTCTCAGGACTTAAGTAATACTAATGACTTGCAGAGTGAGCAACAGTTTGGGCATTCCTTTTCCTTTACTGCCTCACCCAGATTCTGCCGTAAAACAAGACAGAATATGAAGGGAAGTTGTCTCTGTCCAAAAATAGTCCTCCAGTTTTGAATTGTCTGCCACTCTGCCTGTAACTTCACCATTAGACTAAAAGCTTGACTTAGGGTCTTGGAATCCATCTTCCCCTTTACATTATAAGCATCATGAAGGCAGGGACTATAATTGACTTTTTACTGTAGCCTAGTGCTTGGTAAGTGCCTCTATGTTTTTTAACGTATGTAGTTAACAGTTATTAAGAATGATTATGGGAAAGCATTATTAATCATGCAAATCTTACTCTAGATAAGTTCAATCAATTTTGTTTCCTCTTTACCTTTACCTAAGTGCAGCCTACTGAAGGAAAGGGAACTTTTATAGGAAGAAGAAAGGAAAATTAATTTTGGAGCACAGTGCTCTTCAGGATAAGGCTGGTGCTAAGAAGCTCTGCTTTAAGCTCCAAAGGAAAACCTAAAAACACTAGGTTTTAGAGGTCAGAAAATACATTTTTCTCTCTCTTTCTCTCTCTCTCTTTTTTTTAGTTTCTTAAAGTATGTCCATGCTCCAAGATCAACAAACTGAGAAGCGTGAGCACATATGAACAAAGTTGAATGTTGTCATCCATTAAACTTATAACCCAGTAAATTTGGCACATGATATTGTTTGATTAGACTCATATGTTAAGACATTCATAAAAGTCACTTTAATTAAAACTACATTTAAACAACTAAATAAAGTAGTTCCTGAGGCAGCAAGGCATGGGTTTTAACATTTGATTTGGAAAGCGTTGTCACCAAATCTATGATGAACCTTTCAGAAACGCGAGGATACTTCTTTTACAGGACCATTTTATATGGTATTAACTGTGAACTTGGGTGTCTGTAGGAGGAATTCTGATCTAGAGGTTGGAAAGAGATTAGGGAAGCAAGAGTCAGGGTCATTAAACTCTTGCCATCATTTCATTCGTAGTAATTCTACCTCTTTCCCCTCATTCCAATGTTTGTAAGGAAAGACCCTGCTAATCTTTACTTGTATCAGGGGATGGTCTGAGAACACCTTGTTTTCTTTCTTTAGAAAGTGTAACACAACAGAGCACCTTGTCTCTGGGAGGAGCACTTACATGAGTGGTCGGGGTTAGAGTCTACCATCCAGAGAGGAATCTGGGTGAGAGGAGACTGTATTCCATTCTATTAACTGGAAAATAGATGTCTTTTTCTTTTATCCATAGACTTGGAACCTTCTCCCAGCTAAGAAGTGCTTCCAGTCCCAGAATCATTCTTCAGTGAACTGATTGAGTAGTGATAGTGATTCAAATAGGAGCCTGACCTTAGCTTCGCAGGTTAACCTTAAGTATTGTGCTACAAAAATATTACCAAAAGAGTGTCCAGAGGTATTTCAAGTCTTTCATGGTGCTGTATTGTATGCCTCCAAAAAAGGAGCGTTGGTTGGGTAGAGTACCAGGAAACACAGTGTTGTCAGGATTCAGTGACAGCCAAAATGAAGTTGAGCCTGCACCCAACATCAGGGGGTTTGTTAGAGACTAGGAAGGAGAGAAGGTGAAAGGAAATGCTGGAGTCTTCTCCAAATTGTCTAATACGGCATTTATCTTTGAATTGCTCTGAAAGGATATTTTTCCATTTTTCTTCTAAGCAATTGGCATAAGAACCACATGTTCCGGGAAGCAAATTCAATCACCATATTTGCCCTTCTTTGTAATCTATCAAGCCCACCCTTTCTCACTTGTAAATAGAAACATAAGGAACTTGTTTTGCAACAGACCCAAGCGATTGTGACAGTTTAAAAATTTATGTGCTAAAATAAATTCTTATACAAGTCCTTCCCCTAACCTGACTCTCCACCACAAATATTTTGGTAAATGAAGTCTGAAAACAAAATGCTGTATCATTGTGTGCTTGTAAAATGAAATGGTATGCCATGTAACAAAAAGAATTACAAATCACCCCTTCAAATATGCTAATTTTAAGAGGGTGGAGTAGAACACTTATTTTAGACTATAATAAAAAATAGCAAAAAGTCAGAAATGCTGATTTAAGAAAAGATACTGCTAAATTGAAGCTAATTCAAAGAAAGGGACTAAAAATAATAATTTAAAAAAGCCTCAAGGAATGAATATTTTCAAAATTGAGAGAATTTAAGAGTCTAAAATGACAAACTATAACCAGTCTTAAAAATACCTCTAGGGAATTGGATTCCAAAAGTCTGTATTGTTCAAAGGAGAAAAAATAAAAGCACTGAAATAAAAGCTACCCAAAGGGGAAAAAAGTGAACTTTTAAAACTAAATGTTTTCACTTAGATCAGTTCTCAGATGCCTAGAGACATTAAAAACTAGCCAGGCAAAGCATTTGTTTTCAGATAACAAGCTATAATAGAGCAAGGACGGTGGGGTTGATGATTTATTATATCATACATTTTTGTATCTTGAATGTCTGGACCTGAAGGAACATATTGGAACAGGTTCAAGCTGTTTAATATATCTGTAACCAGGGTTCACTTAGTAGGCACGTATTAGGGCATACCCCAAGCTTGAATAGGTTAGAAAGAGTTCCTTATGATTTTATAGGGTCACAAAGTTGTAAAGGTATTATTTTATTGATGAACCTGATCCATAATAAGGCATTAAGATGGTTAATGATTAATTTTCACAGGCACCATTTCCCTTGAATATGTTATTTTCCAAAAGTATTGAGAGTTTAAGGGGGAAAAAAAACAAAATCTATAAACTTTTTGTACCAGGATAAAGGAGAACAAAAGCAAGAACTTTAAAAATATACCTAGTATACATCAAAATATGGCGTCCCAAGCTATTTAATCCTGGTTTTGAAAAATATCTGTTGGCCTTTTCAAAATGGAGGAAAAATGAGCCACCAATGGCCTTTACCTATTGTGGCACCATTCTCCAAAATCAACCCCATTTTCTGTTCTTTACTCTCATACTGATGTGTTAGAGATTTAAATATTATGCTCTTAAAATACGGTAGAATTGTCTCCATACAGACTGTCTAGACAGGGCAGGGACTAAGTCTGTTTAATTTCATTTTAAGTAGCAGCTAGCAGTCTTGCACAAATAAATGCTTTCTGATGATGGTGTTGATGTTAGTATAAGCAGGTGGCCAAAATTTGGGGGATAAAGCTTGGTACCCTAACATTAGTAATTTATAGTACATGCATATATAAGTGTTACATAAAAGTTACAAATGTCTGGCTATTTTTTGAATAATAAATGATTTCAGCACATTTTATATTTCTTAATATTGGCCTGTTAAATTTGTTTGCATGGAGGAGGAAATATTAATCTGCCTATTCAGAAACTAGGCAAGATTCCCTACTCAATTTTCCTAGTGTCTGAAATGTGTAAGTATTCTTGTAAATTTACTCTTGTAAACTTTTTTTAAAAAAGAAAAAAATTAGATATTCCATCAATTAGAAAACTATCAAGATTTAAATTCCTGTAAGACTTTTAAAAGTGGAATTGGAGTTTCCACAATGAAAACTACGGCCCCGCTTTCATTTATTCAATGTGTTAGTCCATCATTCTTTCAACAGATATTTAAGTATCTAGTATACAACAAACCAAACAAAGATCCCTGTCCTCCTGGAGGTTTTACATCATTGTCTGCAGAAGACAGACAATGAAAAATAAGCATGATAGATATGTATATGTATTCTTGAAGGTGATTAAGTGTTAGAGAAAAAGGAAAATTGAGCATGATAAAGAAGAATCAGTACTAGGAGTGAGGTTGCAATTTTACATAGAATAGTTAGGGTAGGCCTCATGGAGAAGGTGATATTCATGCAGACTTGATGGAAATGAGGTAGTTAGCTACCCAAAATCTGGGCAAAGAGAATTCCAGGCAGAGATGAAGGATAATGCGTGTGTCCATAAGTAACAGTGTTCCTGGAGTGTTCAAGAGGTAACAGAGAATTGAGTGTGACTACAAGCAAATGAGTAAGGACAATAGGGTGTGATAGGATAGAGTTAGATCCTTACCTCTATCTGAGATGAGGATTTTGGCTTTTACTCTGAGTAACGTGGGGAGCCACTGCAGAGTTGTAGCAGAGAGAGATAGCATGATCTGCTTTATGCTTTGTTGAGATCATGTTGGCAGCTTGTGTTGACAAAAGTCTCTAGGACAGCAAGGGCAGAAGAAGGGAAATCTGTTGGGAGCCTATTGCAGGAATGCAGGCAAGACACGATGACAGCTTGGACTTGGTTGTGGCCAGATTCTGCGTACTCTTCTGTATAGAACCAAAACTTTCTGGTGAATTGGATATGGGAGTCAAAGATGATTCTGAGGCAGCGGTTCTCAAAGTGTGGTTACTAAACCAGCAACATCAGCATCACCTGAAAACCTGTTTGAAATGCAAATTCTTGAACCTTATCCCAGTTCTGCTGAATCAGAAACTCTGGAGGGTGGGGCCCCAACAATCTTGTATTTTAACAAGGCCTCCACGTGATTTTGGTGGACATTTAAGTTTGAGAAGTGCTGCTCTAAGGTTTTCTGCCTGAAAAGGATGGAGTTGAGATTGCCTGGGATGGGGAAGGTTGCAGAAGGAGCACATTTCCTGGGGATGGGTGGAGGACCAGGGGTCAGGTTGGGACATGATAAGTCCATGATGTCTTAGACATCCAGAGGGTGGGTAAACAGTTGGATATAGTAGTCCCTGTTTTCTACAGGGATATGTTCCAAGACCCCCAGTGGATGTCTGAAACCAAGATAGTACTGAACCCTATATATACTATGTGTTTTTCCTATACATACATACCTACGGTAAAGTTTAATTTATAAATTAGGCACAATAAGAGATTAAAAACAATAGCTAATAATAAAATAGAACAGTTATAATAATATACTGTAATAAAAGTTATGTGACTGTGGTCTCTCACTCTCTCAGAATATCTTATTGTATTGTACTCACCTATTTTTGAACTGTGGTTGACCACAGGTAACTGAAACCCTGGAAATCGAAACCTCAGATAAGGGGGGATTACTGTATATGAGCCTGGAGTTTAAGATAGGAGGTCTGAGTTGAAACATTGATTATTTTTCTGGGAGCAAAATATCATAGTAGATTGGATTTTATCAATGAATATTTACTGTTAAGTGGTTTCATCTTAACTTGACTAAAAGAAACAGAAGGCCAAGTAATAAAGATCAAAATATATAAAAGAGATAGCCCACCGTCTACTTAAGTATGCTAAGAGATTTGAGAGCTTTCTTTAGAGGATATATTTTTCAGGGCCTCCATCCATTTATTATAGAGTAACCTTTTGTGGCAATCTTGTTCTGTTTTACCTTCAGTAAATTAATTCCTATTGTCATATGTTGAGGGTAAAACTTAGAACTACTGACAAGATTTCCTAAAGTTAAGTAGCTGATAAATTTCTGTGTATGTTTTTATCGTAAAGTGGTGATCTAGAATTGTTTGAGGATAGAGTAGAAGCCTTACTAAACAATCCTAATTGCACTTTCTTGCACAGTAACTTTTGTGGAGGGTGAATGATGAGGACGGTAGGGAGTGATTAGCACAGTATGAGGTTTAGAAGAACAGTTCTAAGAAAGGAAAATGCAGGGAGAAGCATAGATTTTTTCAGTTACTATAGAATCTGTGGTCATCTGAATATAATATCCAGTGTTTTCTTATACTGTCAGGTATTAATAATTGTTTCTACATAGAAAAGCATTTAGACCATGGCACTTACACAATAAGTCAAATTCAACAACTAAATTAATAGGTCAACCACTGAATATTTAAGGACAGAAGGAAAGCATAGAGATGTCTCCGGAAGGAAAATTTCTTCTTTAAAAAGAATAAAAATAAAAAAATAGTAATTCTTCTCCTGATTCTGAATCTGTATTCTGTATATTTTTTCAAAGCCATTTTAAAGGCCTTTCATATGCTGCCACTTTAGCTGCTGAGATACAGCCTTTTACATTTCACCCAGTGGTAAACTCAGGGAGGCCTGGCCCTCCCCTGCCCCACAGTGTAATCTGACCTACCTGTCATCATCAGAGGACATCTGGGATCCATCTTATCATTCCCCCTGGATAGTTGATTAACCAGAAAATGTTTTGATTTGGATTCATATATGGCAGAATTCCACGGATTTTATGAATTATAATGGGAGAAAATAAAAGGTCAGATTTTGTTTTTGTGCTTTTAAAGAAAGCTCTGACACACTTAGAATTGAATGCTTAAAAAGTGAAGAGAAACGTGATTATATTAAATGGCTAAGTACGGTAACTCATGGAATCGTCTATTTCAAAGAAGATAGATTTTTACAGTGAGGAAGTCCTAGCCCAGTTACCTGACACAGAGCTGTCGATCCACAGGTGTATTAGCGTTTATTGGAAATAGATGGAGACGGAGGTGGGGGGGGACATTAGATTGGTTTCTCTTGCTTGATAGTGTTTCTGGAGATGTATGAAAGGCTTAAAGTTGGGAGTCCAGTGCATTCTTCACATACTATGGTTTTTTGCCAGGTTCTTGCGGGGTAAGTTGGGTTGGCGCAGATAGCTACTAGACTTTTTAGTAGTTTTGTCTTTATGATTACTTCCTATGAACCAAGTTTAGTGCAAAAAATATATAAATATATGTAAACATGTATAAACCATAATTCATTTGTTTTCTTCTTCATTTTAAATATCTCAATTGAAAGCTCATTATTCTTACTGCTAGGGTTTTATGAGAGCAGAAATCCCACATTGTATATGTTCAGAACATTCTATATTCACAGTATCCTAAGGAAAAGCCACCTCATGGTTAAAACTGATGACTTCTGGTACCATAAAGCATCTCTCCAGAAGGTGATATTTCAAAGGTGATGCCCAATAAAATGTGTTAAGTATTTTTTCAAAGCAGTTAGGTCATCAGTTTCTAAATCTGAGTTTTAAAAGTATCAGGAAATATAGTGGTTTCATGGACCAAATTATAACTAAAATCAAAAAAGTTTGTAGATAGTAAATCTCCATACAACTAAGAGTCATTCTGTTACTATTATTGTTGTTATTATTAAGCTATGTGTGGGGCAAGAGGCTACAATGACTTTGCTTGAGTTTCCACTCTTGCAGCTGGATGATCCCAGGTGCATTAGAGGTTCAATGGATGTCTATGAATGTCTTGAACTGTGCTTGAGATGTTTTGGGTTCAAAGAACATTTTGCCAAATCCTTTTTCCCTTATTTGAAGGGAAATTTGATTCATCTGTTTCTGATTCATTTACACTTAAATCATCAAATGTTATTTTCTAAGATCTATTTGATGTCCAAGAAGCTTTCTGAACCTGTTTTATAAGTCCTCTTAAGTCCTTTTTCTTAAAACAGGAAGTTGCATTTTGCCAAGTACAAATAAACTCAAACATTAAAAAGTTTCAAGTTTGGTTTCCAGCTCTGAACTCCAGGCTGTAAGTGCATTCTCAATTTAGCAAAATATATTTTCCCACCCTTACAAAAATATGGGGAGAAGGAAAGACAGTAGTGATAAAAGTTAGTAAAGGTGTTCACAGTATTATTATTCTCAGAGATATTTCTCTAGTTCAGAAAACCTGTAATAGGTGTTCTCGAAGCCATTAGATACAGGTGAATTGCCAACAGGAACATGTTGATTCTCTATGATATGCCTAAATATGTTATTGATTTGTCACAGAAAATAAAACTTAAAGGTCTTAATGTTTTAACTTCATTTTTTACAAGTCTTACTTTTGACTGCCTTTGAGTCTTATTTATTTTAGAAAAGGTGGGAAGAATCAATACATTTGTTGAACAGAAGGGGCTCATGAGAGACTTTATAGGTGCTTTATGTCTCTACTGAGATGATGCAGTATCATCAATTTAAAAATGTGATTGATACTCTTCTTGGAATTGGAAACATGCAGAAAATTATCTCTGGTTCATATTAAGAGGTCTCAATTGTATCTTTCCCTTATTACTTTAAGGCAGAGGTGATTCAGCCTGATCCTCAAATTCCTTCTAGCTGGTTCTCTTGTATACAAAATAGAAATTATAAGAGGGATTTGGGACTATTTCAAACAATTTCCTCAAATTTCTGCTTTA
>CAUYMX010103827.1:0-13750 GCA_963573855.1 Lepilemur septentrionalis
GAAATTAACTGGCCAACTAAATATATATAGAAAAAATTAGCTGGGCATGGTGGCGCATGTCTGTAGTCCCAGCTACTTGGGAGGCTGAGGCAGAAGGATCGCTTCAGCCCAGGAGTTTGAGGTTGCTGTGAGCTAGGCTAACACCACGGCACTCTAGCCCGGGCAACAAAAAGTGAGATTCTGTCTCAAAAAAAAAAAAAAAATTTAAACTCTGTGTCCCCCTACCACAGGAACTCTGTCTTGTGATCATTATATGGCCAGCATTTAAAACTATACCTGGCTCAATAAATATTTGCTGATTGGCCATCTTTAGAGTCAGCTAGCAGAAAAGTACTGAATTGTTTTCATAATAATACCAGGATTCACTGCTTAGGGTCTAAAGTAATAAGAAAATTTACAGAATAATGAAAAAGCTGATATAAAGAACCTAAAATTCTCTACCACAATTGGGAAAAATTGTCAAAATAAATGAAGTGTGAAAATCTCTGAGACTAAACAGGTAAAAAGAAAAGGCTGTGATAATTTGATAGATAACCTAAGTAATGTCTGATGAAGCATTGCATTTATGGTTTTGCTCATGGGCCAAAGCAAATTAATTTGTTATGATAAAGAAACTACAATAAAAATAGACGATCTCAATGCAAGAAAAATATAGAAATGTACTTAGACTAATATGTAAATTTATAAATAATACCATAACAAAAACACAAGCCCACAGATGAACATAAAATAAGGACACATTTTTGATGCTATTCTAAATTGCACTTTACCAACGCATGGTTAAGAATCTTTCTCTCTCTGGCACCTAGATGGACCCTGCAAAGCCCTGCAGACTCATGCCCCAGAGATACCCTAGGATCCAGGACAAAGTCTGTAAGGCATCTCTAAGGGCTGCTTCTTTCACAGGTGAACTTGGAATATACACACTCGCCATCTGGATAAATGAAAATGGAAAAGTATTGAGAGATGATGCAGTTTTCCCCTTTGTCATTAAAAATTTAGAAGCCTTACCAGGACTAAATAAAAATTTAAAAACAGCTAAATTTTGTTCTCGACCCTCTCCTGCCCTATATACTTCCTCTTTTTTGGAGCTGTCGCATCAATTGTGAAAATAGCAGATCTTTGAGTTCTGTAAGGATTAATGTAAGCGGCAACCACATATGTTTGAGGAAAACCCTGTCATATGCTTGTGAGTCTTACCTTTTCATTAGGAAAGCAGACATTTTCTCAGCGGATTTGGAATAAGTTCTCTGGGGGTAGGAGTTCTCTTCTGCCCTTGAGGGTGTGAGTGAAGGAAGGAGGGTTTGGTTTGGGGAATATTTACGATGGGTGGATCAGAGTCCAGGCCAGCCCAGTCACCTGGAGTTGGTGCTGAGGACATTTGCCTAGTCTTTTCCCTCCTGTAAATACCTCCTTGCTACTACAGTCCTTATTGCACTGGCAATGTGAAAAACAGAAACTGTAACCATATTTCAAAATGTATTTCTATATAAACTGCTTCCCAAATAATTAGAACAATTTACAGCCTTCCCAGGAATGTGTATCAGTCTCAACACAATCTTCCAAGCTTGAACACTATTATATCTTTATTACTTTAGATAAAATGGTAACTTGTTTTAAGTTATATCTTTGCATACTAGAAAAAAAATAGTCACTGAAATTACTATTTGGTAATCCAGCAATTGAATAATTTATCAATTAAAAATTTAGTAATAGAAAAATTTAGTAATTACTGGAATATAGCCAGGCCCAGTTGTTTAACTATCATCTACGGCCGCTTTTGCTCTAAAATTAGCAGAGATGAGCAGCTCTGACAGAGACCAGGGGGCCCACAGAGTCTGTGATAGTCACTCTCTGGCCCTTTACAAAAAGAGTTTGATGAACTGTGCTCTGAGATTCTAGCATTACTTCGTACATACATTATAAAAATAATATATTTTGCCAGTTGTAGAACTGTAAAATGTTTATGGTATATTAGTTGTTTGTCTTTTATATGGTAATTTTTCTAAAATTTGCTTTAAAACTTAAAAATTTATCATGTTGTCAAAATAATACCTAGTTTCATCTTCTATGATTATTTTTGTATAATTCCTGTGTTCAGATATATAACACATCTGGACATTATTCTCAACTGATTTGCTTTATCTTTCTTAAAACCTATAGGTGAAATTTCAAATGTGGATATAAAATAATATTACTCAAGGAAAAATTATTTTCGTTTGCTTATTTTCAACACAGGCCTTGGCTGATTTTTTTCCTCACTGCTATACTCACCCATGCAAATGAAGTCAGAATATTCAAAACTTTACATAAAGCTTATAGAAAAGAATGTAGTATTAATTTACATAAAGTCCAGTAGTTTTAGTGTCTTAAATTTATGCTTTTCGTTTGTCCAGTTCTGATGATGAAAATTTATTTATTTGATAATAAATCAAAACGAGAAAATGTATTTATTCGAAACTTTTAGCCCACCACAACAAACTCTACAAACTGTTTCTAAGCTTATTTCCAAAAGAAAAAAAAAATAATAAAAAATAAAAAAACCTGTGCTCCTATTTTTCCCCTCAAACAAAGAATGTTATAATTAAAGGTTCTGAAGCTCTTAACAATTATTTATCATTATTGTGACAAGGATGAATGCTGGAATGTGAGTAATAAAGGAACGTAAAGACATTTAAGGACTAAGTGACTTCAGTCTTACAGTACCCATTTAAAAGTAAAGAAAGACGATAGATTTCTTAAAGTGTGGGAAACTTAAGCTATCTAGAACCACACATTTTAAGTCATCTTTGGTATTATGTTAAACATTAGCTTTTTTTTTGCCCCGTGGCCAAAAGTTGAGAAATTCTGGGCAGAATATAGTGACAGAAGGTAGAGAACAGGTCCACATCCACCCGTCACACCTCTTCTATGTCACAGCAACTATTATATGCTCCAGTCTATAAAATCTTTAGCAGAAGGTTTTTTTCAATGACTAACAGGTTATGTGTGTGCCAATTAATTCAGAGAAATCAGATTGTATATTTAAAAAAAAAAATCAACTCATTTTTTTCAGGGCCAATATCTATTTTAATAGGGATAGAAGAATTTGAACAAGGCAATGATTTTGCTGTGAATATTTATTTTAAAAAGTTTTCAAATAGTTTTCTGAACTCTGCAGTTTTGAATGAATTTCTCACTGCAGCCTGGGGCATCAGAATCACACACATCTTCTCTGCCAAAAAGAACCTCTCAGCCCCTCCAACACTTCTGTGCTCTACATTTAAAAACTATCCTTTTATATTTAATTCTTAAAGCACGTCTCATTTCTTTTCACGTGTTGCATTTCTCTACATAATTTTTAGAAGGTAAAAAAATATGTAGTACACTTGTGTCACCTAAAAATACTGAAGGAATTATTAACTAACATTTTTAAAAATGGTCTGAATTCTAAATTAATAAAAAAAAAATCCATGAATGTGGAAACTACCTTTTAAAGAAGGCAATTAATGCTGAGAGAATGTATTTCAACATGGCAACAATGTGCTTGTGTAGAGTTACTACCAGGTCACCTATTTTGTCGCCTCCGTTTAGAAAGCTGCGTTAGAAGTGGTTGCTCTGACAGATCCAGCGTGGCTCTCCTGGCGGATGCGGGTGATTTAAAACATAATCCAGGAGAAATGCCACAGCTCCTGGCTGTTCAGCCAGGTGGCCACCTTCCCCGGGAATGGCTCCCTCCCCACCTTTCTGTTTCTTCTCTGGAAACAGAAAGTGACCATCCCGGAAGTGCTGGCCTCTTGCACTTAGGATACTTTCCGTGCACTGCAAACTGTAAACATTTGCCCTGCATGTTGTTGTTTTTATTGCCAAATTCTTAGTTTTGGTTTCAGTTTCACTAGGGTCTGACAGAATCTCAGAAATGCTGAAATTCCTCCTGGGCAGAGTCAAGGCCAAAGACAAGAGGGCACCCCTCCTATGCCTCAGCTCCTGTTCTCGCTCCTGGAAATACCAGGCAACTACAAAACAAGCACAGAAGCCTCTGCCTCTCTTAACTCAGAAATCCCACATAGCTTAGCTTCATGGTCTCAGTCTGAAATAAATAACTTGCAATAAGGTCAAATTCCTGCATCTGACAGATCAAAGATAACTTTATTCTCCGGCGAATATGAAAATCAAAATATTTCAGAAAGAGATTCCTGGCCAGAAAAAAAAAATTACAATAAGCCTTTGTACCCATTTTAAGGAACACATCATGCCTGTGAATCCTTAAAAATCTCAAAATCAACTTAAATATTTGATTGCTCAACTTTTAAGCCTTTTTCACAAACTATTATCCTCATCGTCAGAACAGAATTTGAAGGCCTTTTCACTGAGTTCGTCAAATATTAGAAGTAAAATAGCTCTATAGGCTGGAGTTGGGTTTCTCAGTGAGCACAGGCTTAAAAGAAAAATGCCCTGTGACCTGGGCAAAAATGAACTCTACATGAATATACAAATAGGAAAAATAATTCGATAGTCTGAATGTAAGTGAATCTCTACAATTTTGCTGAAAGTCACTCTATAATAATATGTTCATGTTAGGACAAAATGTCAAATTAAAGAGACGGAGTCATTGCTCATTCCCAAATGTCGGTTCCTAGTTAAAGACAACTGAGAAGAAACAAACGTGTTTCTGCGTAGCAGGAGGAGGAAGCGTCATCATGCCAGTGACCCAGCCATGGCCAGGTGGTTTGATCGCATTGGTTTTAGTCTGGCAACTTCCTTCCAGGAAACTGAGAGGTTTGACCAATGAGGTCCACTGGTGATTCTTCTGCCACCGTCCTGCCTGCCTCCTTGTTCCTGGCTTAAAACTTACCTGCACCCCGGGTTCTTTGCCGTCCTCACTGTTGCAGCCGTAGTAGTCTGGAGTTTTCTCCGATTCCTGCATGTTTCCTTGTGCTCTGAGACTCTTCTCGGCATGGCAAGACGAGCACAGGGCTGCGTTCCCCATCTCAGCTCCTTGCCCGCCTCACTCTGTCCAGGGCTCCCAGGGGTACACTAACGTGGGCAATTCAGCAAGAGGATCCTCGGCTGCCCTGCCCAGCTCCCCTCCAGGCCCCTCACCAGTTCTCCCCATCTGCTGGCTGGCTTGCGGGTGTCACGGAGAACTCAAAACCCCGGCAACTGCAGGCTGCATTGAGTGACCATTTCCAGTGCAAGCGCTGCCAGTCTATTTTTACACCTACCAGGCCAGCTATGCATGTCGATGGGGGAGGGGGTGAGGAGACAGAGCAGGGGAGGGGGCGGTGGTGTTTTGTTTTTCACCATGCAAGCAGCCTGCCTTACACAGGGACTTAAGTTCCTGCTGGGTAAAATGCCTCTGCATAGGAGAATTTTTGTATGACTCCATGAATGCCTTGGACTCCTTTGATTCTACCCCCTCTGTCTCTGTAGTCACATAGAATAGTAAATCTATTCAGGACCCTGCTTTATCAGCACAACAGATAAAAATTATTTTTGTAATTGCTTAAACCAAGTAGCATCCACTTGAGTTACAGACGCTACCTTTTTAATTGTGACCTAAAGAAAACAGTTAGCCATCCTTTTAGAATATTTACTCAATGGAAACATATCAATCAAAGTGGTTCATTTGACACTGCTATGGACGTTTTGATTTTTATAAATTATGCAGTTTGTCGTTATTCATTACTGTGCTACATGAGAGCAAACATTTGGGTTCATTTATAATTCTTTTTAATGTTTAGTATTTTGAAAATGTTTTCTGCAACTTTACAAAAAATAATCAAGATGGCTTTCAACACCAAGCAATCTTTCGAATCACACCATGGATTTTTGAAAGAAATTGTTTCCTGCTGAGATGAACACAGCAAATATACAGGAGATTTATGAAGCCAATTATGATAAAAAAAATCAAGGCTTTATTATACACCATTATGGATTAAACTTATTCACTCTATTAGGGTTTTCTGTAAAGCTATATAGATATATTAAATTATGTGAATATTAGTCCTACCCTTCCTCATTTGCTATTTGTTTCACGTGTGCATATATTTGTCTTTCAAACGGTTTTAAACTACTCAACACAGGGTCTAGAGATTTGTATCATCCACCTACATGTTACATATTAAATAGTAAATGTTTAAAAAATGTTTTGAACTGGAAGCAATCACTTGAAGAAAACAGGCTGTGAAAGATATTTTGAAATGAACTATATTACATTTGATAGATTATAATTCATTTTTCCAATTTGTCATTATTTCTTTTCTTTTCTTTTCTTTTCTTTTCTTTTCTTTTCTTTTCTTTTCTTTTCTTTCTTTGAGACATAGTGTCACCCTGTTGCCCAGGCTAGAGTGCTGTGACGTCAGCCTAGCTCACAGCAACCTCACACTCCTGGGCTCAAGCGATCCTCCTGCCTCAGCCTCCCGAGTAGCTGAGACTACAGGCATGCGCCACCATGCCCGGCTAATTTTTTCTATATATTTTTAGTTGTCTAATTTCTTTCTATTTTTAGTAGAGATGGGGTCTCGCTCTTGCTCAGGCTGGTCTCGAACTCCTGACCTTGAGTGATCCCCCTGCCTCGGCCTCCCAGAGTGCTAGGATTACAGGCGTGAGCCACCACGCCTGGCCTTGTCATTATTTCTTTAAAAACTAAAAACAATTTAAAAAAAATTAAAAATAGAATTCCTGAAATACTGTTCTCAGATTTGAGTTCACAAAGCCCTACACACTAAAATCTGAGATTGGCTTTTGGGATGGTGGCTCTCCACAGGGCCCCATGCTGCAATCCAGTTCTGAATAACTCTTCATTCCGGAGTTTATGAGCCTTGAGTTGGCCTCTTACTATAACAATCCCACCCCACATTCCAATTTCTGAGAGGCTTCACCACCATTCAGCAAAATTATTTTAACTTCTCAGCCATAGGTGACGGCATCCTTTAAAAACATTTTTTAAAAAATTACTGACTGGGTGGGGGATAAACCCACGTCTGAGCGATGTGGTGGACACTGTGAAGGGGTGGGACATGCTTGAAAAGTAGTTGGGGAGCGGAATTAGGGGTCTCAATAGGGGAAAGGAATTCCTCAAAAACTGATTTACGTGATTAACCGTACACCTCAGTAAATTTACTGAAAATCATTTAATTGTACACTTAAAGTGGAGTAAAGGCATGATATATAAAGTATACTTCAATAAAGAAAAATATCATTAAAAACAATTACTGACTGAACCAACAGTATCATGACAATAATGGGAGGGGACACAGGATTTCTCCATTCATGTTAAAGAGGAGCATAACCTGAACATCTTAAATATTAAAGCTTTAAGTGAAAGTGTCCACAAAGACAAAGCTCCGAGATCAGTAACAAGGTTAGACTGTTAGCTGGAATGTATCAAAAAAAGCCTTTCATATTGCCTGAATAATTTTATACAGACTGAACTAATTCATCGTAATATGATAATTTCTCATCAAATGTTCCACATACTTGAACTATGCATTGTAGGAATTAAGTTAGCTATGATGTTCAATGATGTGTTTACAAACTCTTCTGGAAGGATGAGGTTTTAACTTTCCTGTCTTTTCCTCTAAGGTTCTTAGAGCCTAGAGAAGGTCTATACTCCATGAAGTCTTATAATGGGTGCTTCTTCTTGAATATGTATGAACTATTTTATTCAGAATAGAAACCAAAAAAAGAATATAAACTAAGATTTTTCCAGTTGTTGAAAGAGGCACCCTTTCCCCCTCACTATTAGAATTGGTTTACTATTTTCAAATCATAAAAATTCAATAGAATCTTTAATATAGAATTACACAACTTAAAACACTGGATGCAAATCCTAAAAATTATCTTTAGCCTCCCCCACTTCATTCTGGAGCTGAGATCTGAAACTCTGTACTTGCACATGGAAAAGAAATATTTAACCACTGCAGCTTAGGGAGATGTCCCTAGGTGCTAGATGAATGATTTTGCTGGGCTTTAACAGCATGACTTGGTCCCTGGCATCCTTCTGTCTCATTAATACATCACCCATTCCACTGCCAAGCCTCGGAGTGTGCTTCTCCTTCAGCCAGGCATGCACCCTCCTTCTAGCAGTCCCTGTTCACTGTCTCCTTCAAAGCTCATTTAAAACTGTGCTTTGCCTTGCAAGTCTTCATTGCACCTTTGTTAGTCCTTTAATTTGTTCTAATATCTTTTGTAATAGGGTTGGGACTACTATCAGTTCTCATTCTTTCACATGATAAACTTAGTCTCCCTCACTGAACTCCACACAGACCTAAATATGCACATTGGCATTAAATGTTTATGAAGTAAATCAATAAAAGGCAGCCACAGATAGAAGCACAATTCATAATATCAATATTTAACCAAACTACACTGACCTAAACTTCTCTTTTTTACATAGTAACGGTCACAGATTTAATAATTTTAAATATCTTTAAGTGTGAAAAATCTTTAATTTCATTTCCAAATTTGCAATAAATACCCTTTTTTAGTTTTTGAAAAAAGATTAACACCAATTGGGGTGAATTTTCCTAGAAAAGCAATTATAGCGCTTTTTAAAGAAAGGAAACAACACGGAGAGTATGAACCAAAAAAGTAACGTAATGACAACTCTTGGAAGATACTTTTTCTAAATGATTAGCCATGAGTTTTCTTCTACACCTCTCTCCTTTCTTCCTCTCAGGGAAATCTTCTCATTCTCTCTCCAATAAAGAAACTTCCTGCTTGTTGAATATAGTATCCATATTCCTATTATTAGGGCTGCCCCAAATATACCAGCTAGTGAGCCCTGAACCCCACTGCTAAAGCTTAATGCCCAAACCAGAATGGGCAAAGGAAAGACAAAAACAAACCCCTGGTGCTCCTGTGATGGCTGACATTTCCTATTCTCTCCCTGAACAGATTTAATCAACCTGGAAGATATTAGAGCTATGAAAACAGAATTTCCAGTGAACAGCTTCTTCTTTGCGATCACTCCAAACTTTGCCAATGGATCTGATAATTTCTAATCAAAAACAAAGATGTCAGGAGTTTGCAGAAGCTAAAACATCTAATTCTATCTTCTAGTCGTTAACTAAGAGTGGCTGCCAAACAAGTTTGGCATCACCCAAAAGCTTGGGTGATATTACTATCTACATACTTAAGATTTTATCAAGTAGGAAGGCAAGGTTAGCAAATACCGTGCAGCACTGTGCCTTAATAGCATGCTCTCCAGACAGTTGTGATCTCTGGGGATATCTGACAAGGGATAAGCTGTCTGCCAGGTCAGAACAATGTCAGACTGTTCCTCAAAAATTCTTCAAAGTCACTAGGGCAAATTACTCAGAAAGCAAATATTTGCAAGTTTGACCACACTTAGAGCAGGATACTTGAATTTGATACAGGACTTAGAACGTGAAATTCAAAGCCCCCATGATGTGACATATTTGCAAGATCTTCTTAACTTCCCAGGCACTTTTAATGTTATTATTTCATCTGTGTTGCTGTGTTTCAAATCCATCATAAGAGAAAAGTGATTAAAGACAGAGAACAAAGGCTGGCTTCTCAGCTGTAATCTTCTGAGAGTCACTGCTGAAGTCTCTATGACAGCAAATCTGAAAATCATTCACTGCAGTTTTAAATTTCACCTTGCAAGTAAGAAGTCATGATTATAGAACCATCAGGAAACTAGCACCTTAGAAAATACATAATTGTCTCAGTTCTATAATTTAACTTAACGAGTTAGATCACAGCTGCTGAAGTGAAGTTTTGAAGAGACCTCTTAGGTAGGAGTTACTAATTTCAGGTTTTGGTTCTACCACTAATTTACCTGTGTGAACTTGTTCAATCTTCACCAAATCTAGGCTTCCATTTTCTAGGCTTCTTTGTTAAAATTAAGGGGATTATATTGCTAGATCCCTCCCAGCTCTGAAGTTTTTCCTCGCTTTTATGATACAGAACTTGTAACATCTGAACACACACCTAACACGAGGTGATAGTTAACTGACCATAAAAATTACTTGGTATTTTGCATCATGGTCTCTGATTGTATGGATTGGCTTTGTTCAGTAGTGTTTCCTGGTAGACAAACAAGCAAGATAAAAGAACCATTGTGATATATGACAAACTCTTTATTGGTAACTGGGAGCACCTTGGAAAGGAGCTTGGTACCCTTTCTAAGGTGAAGACCATTTCACTCTCGCTCTACCTTTCCTGAATTTTAGCCCCATCGATACACTTGACACACTTTGGAAACCACACTCAGACACAGCTTCCTACAACTTACAATTGTAAAATAACTTTCCCCTGGAAATAGTCCTACTCTCCCAAACTGACTTTGCAGAACAGCTTTATAGGACTTTGTAAGACTTGCAAATCAGCTACATAAGATAGTCTCATTCTCCCTGAAATGTTTTGATTAATTTATTCTTAAAGGGCAAGTGATATCAAAAATATAGAAAAAATATTTTGCCACAAGTCATTAAAGTGCCAAAACAGAATGTTTTACTCAGAATCATAGAATTTAATTTTTTTCTCTCCTCCAAGTTGTGAGGGTTATTTGAGAATATCCACACGTGAATGAAAAAAGTAACATGGAGTCTCTCTTAATCTAAGCTATCATGTGCAAAAAAACTTTCCTAACATGGTTCTTAGTTAACTCTTTGTAGTTTTGAGATAATCGTTAGGATGTAAGATTTATATTACCTTTGCTGAATTTATAAATCTGCTTAGATTAGTATCTGTCCTTCTACCTCCCGTACTTTTTTTTCTTTTTACCATGGTAGCTATAGTTCAAGACTATTTCAGTCCAATGTATTTATCTAATTAAACTCATGTTTAGTTATTCCTAATGCATGCAAAATTCTTGATGCCCACATATCCCAAACACCAAGGACAAGTTCTTTTGACTTTGGGAACTACTGACCTGTGGAAATAAAACTAGAACATTCTGTGCAATTAGATAGGCAGCGTGCTCTTTTCTTCTATGTTTGGATACATTCGAACAATTTATTTGACAAAAAGTTAAACAGATAACGATTTTTACCAATTGAATCTGTTACATAATTGGTCAGGAAAACGGTTGCATAATTTATGGATCTACACTAGCGTCTCTGCATTAACATGTGGCATCACTTTTCTAATTGAGGTCAGTGTAAGTGACTTTTACTGTTACGCTTTAGACAAAGTAATCAAAACGAGTATCGCCAAGTTATTCATGTGTCTGCAAACGTCAATTAACCAATTTAATTTTACATTCCTCCCAGCTTTCATTTTCATTCCAGACTGCTGCTCTTGACTTCTGGTATACAAAGACAACATTCTTTAATAAACAGTGCTAACAACTTGTGAAGTTCTCCAAAGGCTGCTCTACACAACGCCCAAAACAAAGTGGGCACTCAATAAATGCCGTTGACTGACATTAGAGGGGCCTTGAGGCAAGAAGTATAGGGTGTCCAAAGCAAGCCTGCAGGGCCATTTGACTGGTTCTATGTTCTGCCGCACTGAACCGGACTTTGAAATGCAACATGAATAAAACAATTTAGCCATTGTGCACTCCTACTTTTTCTGAAGAAAAATATGCGTGTACATAATTCTCAGAAAATGGTTAACTACTAAAGCAGGGACTCCCCACAAGATTTATTTGAAGAGAGGGTCAAGTGATTAAAACAAAAGAGCAAGAAGAGGGCCCCATTACAACACGGCTCTATAGTTATTTTTTGAAACCTGACTTAATGTTTTAGTTTACTACCATTTCTGGTAAATTTCCATCTGTGAACTAGAGAGACAGAAAGATATTCTGAAAAGTACTCAGTTAAGATGATTTTAAAATGAATGGTGCATGGCATAAATATTGATCAGTTTATGGGGAAAGTCTGGCACCCAAAGTAACAGCATTCTTAGAAGGGGTGGGTGTGGGAGGGTGGGGAGAAGGCGGAACAGCCATGCCCTATATGTTGCATGCTACGGTTGTCCAGACCTATCTGTCCAAGAGACTCGCATGCCACAGCAGTTAGACACAGTTCTTGAGCATCTAGACAAGATAAACAGGAGCATTGTACTAATGAGAATTTGTAATCAACCTTCCCAAATAACGTCTTACTATTAAGCAAACTCCACTACTAAGCTCAAATGAATTATCCACAACTAAGACTGGCAAATAAATGTCCATTTACCCTTCCCACACTTCTCCTTTCTCACTTCAGTTCGTATTTGCTCACTGCATTCCTTGGAAAGTTCACAGGCATTAAGCTACATGCATTTATACACTCAGTTTGTACATTCGCACTAGGGATTCTAGAGAAATAACAACTTTTCAGAAACTTTCTGGGCTACGACACAAAATATTGAAATTTAAGTGTTTCGATACATTTGTCATTACCAAAAGCTTTCTTCAACTGTAAAACAGAGCCTGGTTTTATGGAATCATATACTCAAATACTTTAATCTACTGGTCTCAAAGTATTTTAAAATCATAATTTCCCCCCAAAATGCACACACCCAACATTTAAAATCTAGCAAGAGACATGAACATTTAAAACGCACTACCAAGCAGCAAACAGGCATTGGTAAATCAAGAACAAATTTAAGTTCAAACGAATGTCTACTGCTGTCTCACACTGGGTGGTATGAGTATTTATTTTAGAATTACCAATTAAACTCGATTTATTGTGAGGATGGCAACCGTTTTCCTGCAGTATGTTAAAACATTGCGTCAAGTAGGTTCTTCCAGCTGTGTTGCACTTGCGTTAGCGAGTGACTGATTGTAAAGCATGGTACTGTTTTTCTTAAAAAATGGTATGTTGAGTCTACATTTAATCAAGAACAGTTGCACTACAATTGTGGGATGATAGACTAAATTCATTTTATTGATGAATTTAGACATTTATATTTTCATTTATGAAACCAGAGCTCCAATAAGAATCTGAATTTCATTGTCCAACTGATAATTTCACTTGGGCTCTATTTCAAGATCTCTCTAGAGCAAATTTATTCTATGCACCTTAAAATATAAAGAATTGTTTATAATCCTTCATATATTATTCATACTGGAATATTGTGATTATACATCATTTCTTCTCCCTGGAAAATGGAAGAATTATTTTTAAGTTTTCAATTATGCCCTACTCTTCTTTTGGAAACAGAATCACTTTATAGGCAACCAAAAACTCCGGTATACAATCATAAAAATATTCTAAAATCAATATTGTTAATTCATTCTTCTAAAATTATATCAATGTCCTCTGAGCACCAATGCTATTATCTATATGCCGTTATGGAATAAATACTGGACAGGGCATTATTAGCTGCATTTTGTACTTTAGTCCTCTCATCTGTATGGTAACGAGCTACAGGAAATACACTCCTATGCTAATGTTTGCACGTGTTTAATCTTTAGAGTTAGAAGCTTATAAATCATGCTACAAGGTCAATATATGATTTATTTTTTCTACCAGAAAATAAGGGAGGAAGAAAGAAGGAAGGAAGGAGGGGAGGGAGAGAGGTAAGAAAAGAGGAAGGAAGAAATGTAAATATGATAAGAAAATACAGATCTATCTCTAAAAATTAAGGGTTTTTTTATTTTAAGAGCAGTTATTAAAGAATTATTTTTTTCCCTTAGAGACAGGGTCTTGCTCTGTTGCCCAGCCTGTACTGTAGTGGCATCATCATAGCTCACTGCAAACCGCAAACTCCTGGGCTCAAGCAATCCTCCTGCCTCAGCCTCTGAGTAGCTGGGACTACAGGTATGCTCCATCATACCTGGCTAATTTTTAAAAACAAATTTGTAGAGAAG
>CAUYMX010103829.1:0-27509 GCA_963573855.1 Lepilemur septentrionalis
AGAACTAAAATCCTCTTCTTGTAAAATATTATTTTAGGAAGAGGAGGAAAGGGGTTTGTGCTACCTGGTGGATAACAGGTGCTCACCGATCAAGGACTGACTCAGTTTGAGTTCTGTGTGGAAAGACGTGGGTAAAAGGGAATTAGGGAAAGTACTTAGTGTCTGTACAAGACACAACAAAGAGCGGTCCTTTAAACAGTCAAACAACTCGTTACATGTTGAAGACCTCACGTGCTACTGGAATTCCGAAATAGGAAGAGAGTTCTGTCATGGCAAAGAAAACCAATACACATTTTGATTTTTTGACTTTGTTTCTGCGAGTCCGGTGTCGGTATGGCGGAATGCTTCATATCTTTCGTTTGCTTTGAATGCTATCTCTACTTTAGAATTTGCTGGTGTCCTAGGATTAATTTATCATCAACCATTGCCAAACCTTTGGGGGAAAGAAAGCAGGAAGGAGGCATTTAGGGAAGATGGGTTAGAAAGAGCCGCAATGTAAATCTGATTTTGAAGGTGATCTCTTTTTTTACCAAAAGGTATTTTAAGCTGAATGAATGAACATCCCCACTTGGAACCCAGGAGGACTCACTGGAGTCCCACGGAATGTGCTAGTCTCATAACAGAGAGTTAACTTGGACAAGGTTTCGGGTGTAAGGAAAGCTGTGCTACCTAAAGGAGGAGACGAGAGGTTTTGCTGACATTTTTACAGAACTAATAACCCTGTGTCTATCTCTGGCTAATGAAATGAACCCAAGGACCTTAGTATAACACTTGACCATCCGCTTCCAATATTGTGTCTCAAATAAAATAGGACAGGCAGGATAGTATGTGTTAGATGTCGGGGAATGTAAAATATGATATGCTTTGAGTCTTTTATTGGAGAGACAAGATTGTGTTTTTATCCTTGACCATTATAATCTTTAATTTTACTCACGGGAATTAAAACACTTCTTATGCTGAAGCAAAGTCTAAAAAAATGAACCGCTGGTATCCCACTTACAGATCTCACTGTCTCTGGAGTGTCTGCCGGGAGAGAATGGCTTCGGTTCTCATAATCTCCACGAGTTTATCTTGCTTTAAGAATTCTGACTGTGCGTCTGCAAGAACCTTAATAGATCGTATCAGGCTGAAGCTTACTTATCTGGATTTTCCAAATCCTCTGCTTTATTCTTAGAGAACAATACAAATGTGGCCTTTTTTTTTTTTTTTACCTTTCAAATGTGCACCAAATTCCTTCAGAAATAGCCTAGGAGCCAACATGAACAGAATACTGTTTTTCTTAGATGCCCAGGGCTTAATAAAAGGTCTACAAATCTAACAGACCTGAATCAGTCAGATCAGACCAATGAAGAAAAAGTGGGACTCCTCACTCCCTTCCATTTCTTTAAGAACAATAAAAATATTTCCATCGTGATTCCAATTAAATAGGATTTTTCCCTAAAATATTTATTTCTACTTTCTATTATGTGTAGATAAACTTATTTAGACACAATAAGTAGAAACATTTTAAACATTATTTTAGAAGGCTTGCATAAAAGAAACCTAAGGTACTACTTTGAATTCATCATTTTTCTAAATACCATATAAGAATACATGAATAATAAGTAGAAAGCAGATTATTTTCAAATATATTCATGTTTATAAATAAATAGCAAAGCTCATGATATAAAGATTTTTGTTTGTCCCATCAGTAAAATGAAAGCATGGCAGTTAGTGTGTATTTAGTTAAAAGGTGGAGGTAAATGTATTTTTCCTTCTGTAACACAGCATACCTCATCTATCTATGTAGATCTATAGATACACACACACCCATATGTACTGTATGTAATATACCGTTAGTATACTGTATAAACTGTGGTATGCTTTTGTATGGAATAAATATACAGTGTATGCTTGTATACGCTACACACTGGATACAGTATACAGTGTACAAAGTATATAGTCTGAAATACTATATATGACTTTGTAGTCCTTCTTCCCCAGCAATACTGCAGTTGTTCTAATTTATATATTGGAAGAAAGGGGATAATATTTCTTTAATTCTTGCCATACGGCAGGCATTTTATAGTCATCTTTTTATTTATTTATTTTTTTAATGAGACAGAGTCTCTCTCTGTCACCCAGGCTGGAGTGCAGTGGCGTCATCACAGCTCACTGCAGCCTCCACCTCCTGGGCTGAAGTGATCCTCCTGCCTCAGCCTCCTGAGTAGCAGGGGACTGCAAGTGTGTGCACCAACACACCCAGCTAATTTTTCAATTTTTTTGTAGAGACAGGGTCTCGCTCTTGCTCAGGCTGGTCTCAAAATCCTGCTCTCAAGCAGTCCTCCTGCCTTGTCCTCCCAAAGTGCTGGGATTACAGGTGTGAGCCACTGCACCCAGCTGTAGTTTTCTTTTAACTTTCATCTGGTACCTCCAAGCCTAATAATCTCATTTATTATACAGATGAGTAAGGTAAGGCCAGGAGGAGCTAGGAAACTTGCTCAAGATTTCACATTTGTACAGAGGTAGAGCTACCTGGACATGATTTATTTTACCACCACCTCAGATTGAAGAGAAAAGTTTTCCTTCAGCACCTGTGGCCCCTGTGGGTCAAGCATATTGTTTGAATCCTGCACCGTGTGTGGTAACGATGGTAGAAACAAGAACTTCAAGGAGGACTTTCCTGCTGCCCAGCCTTCTGCCTTGCAAGCAAATACACAATGGCGGGAGCCAATTTCATACAAGTCCTGCCAGAAAATAGTTGCCTGGAACATAGGCGTTGGTGCGCACCTGGAGGTGTTGACCAGGGTGTCGCAACTCCCAGCTTGTTTGGGTCTACACGTCACATCCGAATGTTCCATGCTAACCACTGGGTGACATTCTGCTGTGCATAATCTCAAATTGTTTTTATAACAAACAAACACAAAGATGAAATTTCCTTGACAGCTCACTTTACCAAGCTTGCAAAATGGAAGACATGAGAATTTGGTGCTATTTTAGGAGGGGAGGTGTTATCTTAAAAGAGTTGGTTGCAAAGATGTTTAAAAGTTCTGTGTGTTTTGGATTATCTCTAAATTTTTATAATTCTTCTACCTGTTCCCGACTGTGCAAATACGTAGTAAGATAATTCTCTGGGTCATAGTTAACAAGCACACTAAGCCGGGTGTGTTATTTATCCTAAACATGTTAACTCCATATCTAAGAGTACCGTTTCCCCGAACTTCGTACAGTTAATGGCATATCATTTGATCTTTTCCTAACTCAGTCTTCAAAAGGCGTTTCCCTTTCAAATAAAGAGCAAAAACAAGCTGCATATGTCTACTTAACAGACATTTGGAAATTATAAAGCCTATTTTTATTTGACTTTTTCAGTATACACTGTAGCTGTTGAAACTGTAACACCTATTCATTTATTTCAAAAGCGATTCTTGAGGAAGAAAGACAATGCCCACTTTTTGAACAAGACCTCTTAATCAGGATTTTGCAGCCTTGATACTATTGACATTTGGGGCCAGAAAACTTGTTTGCAGTGGGGGTCTCTCCTGGTCCACTGGAAGAGGTTTAGCATCCCTGACCTTTGCCACTCACAGGACCTCCCTCCATGTACCAAAACCAAAAATGTGTCCAGACATCGCCAAATATCCCCTTGGGGCATATCACTCCCTCCTGGATGAGATTTATCCCTCAAAAAGAGTTGAACTTGAGATACCAAACATTTTCCCAAAGGCATTTATTTTTCTTTTCTTTTCCCCCCGTGCAATGTTTAAGATCGTTTGATGCATTTTAAAAAAATAGTAGAGATGTTATGAGACATGCCATAATTCCAGCATATTTAAGATAAAAAGAAGAGGGCCTTATTTCTCAGTTATAGCAAGGTTGCAGGATACCAGGTTAATATACGAAAGTTAATTGCTTTCTTATATACTAGCAATAAACAATTGGAATTTCATTAGCACATACACAAAATCAAATACTTAGGTTTAAATCTAAACAAAATATGAACAAGGTCTCTATGAGGACAGCTACAAACCTCTGGTGAAAGAAATCAAAGACCGTTTAAGTAACTGGAGAGCTGTTCCATGTGCACTGATTTTAAAAATCGAATTATCAGCACTTCCCAACTTGACAGATTCAATGCAATCCTAACTAAAATATCAGCAAGTTAAAGAAAAAAAAAAAAAAAGAAAGAAGAGGGCTTTTAAAGAAAAAGACAGAAAGTGGTAGACATGTCTTGGATAAAAGCTGAGCGTGCCTGTTGCAGCTTGGATATTTCATGCTCATCGATAAATACGTACGAAGAACGGATTATAATTTCCCGATGGATTGAGAGATGTTCATGTCAAATATGCAAGAGTGTGACCTTTCTTTCTTTCTTTCTTTCCTTTTTTTTTTTTTTTCCTTCCTTGTTTTCCCAGGGACCCTAACCAACCAGTGCCTCAGGACACCAAGTTCATCCATACGAAACCCAACCGCTTTGAGGAAGTGGCCTGGTCCAAGTACAACCCCAAGGACCAGCTGTACCTGCACATAGGGCTCAAGCCCAGGGTGAGGGACCACTACCGAGCCACCAAGGTGGCTTTCTGGCTGGAGCTCGTCCCGCACCTGCACAACTTGAACGAGATATTCCAGTACGTCTCCACCACCACGAAGGTCCCTCCGCCAGACATGACGTCCTTCCCCTACGGCACACGGCGGTCCCCTGCCAAGATCTGGCCCACGACGAAACGCCCCGCCATCACGCCCGCCAACAACCCCAAGCACTCCAAGGACCCGCACAAAACGGGGCCCGAGGACACGACGGTCCTCATCGAGACCAAGCGGGACTACTCCACCGAGCTGAGCGTCACCATCGCCGTGGGGGCGTCCCTCCTCTTCCTCAACATCTTGGCCTTCGCCGCCCTGTACTACAAGAAGGACAAGAGGCGCCACGAGACGCACCGGCGCCCCAGCCCGCAGAGGAACACCACGAACGACATCGCGCACATCCAGAACGAGGAGATCATGTCCCTGCAGATGAAGCAGCTGGAGCAGGACCACGAGTGCGAGTCGCTGCAGGCCCACGACACGCTGAGGCTCACCTGCCCGCCGGACTACACGCTCACGCTGCGCCGCTCCCCGGACGACATCCCGCTCATGACGCCCAACACCATCACCATGATCCCCAACACGCTGACGGGCATGCAGCCCCTGCACACCTTCAACACCTTCAGCGGAGGACAGAACAGTACCAACCTGCCCCACGGACACTCCACCACGAGAGTATAGCTCTGCCGTCCCCGCCCGCCCGCAGCAACGTGGAGGACCTAAGGAAACAGAGGACGAGACCCTGCAACCGGGAATGTGTCACCACCCCCCACCACCGACTTAACACAGAACGGGCCGCGCCCCCTCCCTGCGGACGCTCCCCATCGGCACCTCCCAGTACGACAAGATCAACTTCTGACCCTACGAAATGTGAAGCGTACGCATTTCTGTGAGCATCATTCTGCTTTAAGATCTCCGCCACCATGCAGCAGACGAGTAGTGTGACTAGGCCGTCCCCACCCCAGGACATGGATGTCCCCAACGTCATGGTAGCAGCGGACGCTTCTGGAACTCAGCCAGGGGACACTCACTATTTTTTAATTATACTTAAAAAAAAAAAAAAGAAGTTTCTTTATGTACCATCCGATAGATGGCTCTGCTTACGTGAAGCAAGAGTCGACGGGCTTTTCACCCAGCATGTGCAGCTGTGTTCCAGAGAGGAGGAAAAGTAGAATTTTATTATTAAAACAAAAGACTATGCAGTGAAATCCGTACAGTTCTGTGCAAAGAGATGTTTTGCCAGCCTGAACTCTATTTAAGAAACTTTGTAAAAAAATAAAATAAAATAAAAATGTACATAGCTGTGAGTTTAAACAAAAACACCCACACAGGGAGGGAAAAAAAAAAGAAAAAAAAGAAAAAGCTTTTATTGGTGTTTTCAGTTTGGAAGAGCTTTTAGCAAGATTGAGCTTTTCACTGTGCTCTGTATGTATATAAATATACACACACACACACATCAGTCATATCACCTCTGGCTCCTCCCCAGCAAAAGAGGCTTTTCTTCTTAATTACTTGCCCTAAACAAAGACGTGGCGTTTTCATTTGTAGGACGAGATGCTGTCTACGGAAGACCCGGACCATCTCTCGCGACCTGCCTAAATTCCCCTCTCGGGTCACACAGGTGCACGAGACGGCACTCTCAGGAGACCGCTGTTTTGGGAAAGTTTTTTTTTTTTTTTTTTTTTGGTGCGTTTGCCTTCATGACATTGCAACGCCAAGATGGGTCCCCAACGTGGAATGTATTTAAGGCTTGTCAAATCAGAGACGCACACACACACAAAGCAACCGCAGGGGCTGGGGAAAAGGACATACAAGTCCTGTTCTGTAGCTTTGGCCCTTTGAGTACGGTTAGGAAGGGTGGCTTCCCAGCCCCGCAGCCCTGCCAAGAGGGGAAGAAAGCCCGCCTTTGGTGGGGCTGTGCCCGCCGAGTCAATACGGCTCTGTCTTCCCAGCAGCTGCGGGAGGGCTCGGCGGGCGAGGGGCCTGCTCAGCTTAGCTAATCAGATTGAAGGGAGACATGTGTCTTTCCCTTTTTATGTAAGCACTGAGTCCCTTATTTATCAAGACGTGAGGGCTTTTTTCTTTTTTTGTTTTTTAAGTCTTTTATATCGTTTATGGGACGAAACGTATGGTTGTCTGAAAATATTACCTTTTGTGGATTTCTGTGTCCGTCACCAAAACATGACTATCACAGAAGAAAAGGGGATGCAAAGGACAGAGTATGAAAAGTGCTTTGCATGGGTTTCCTGGGAAATTAGGATAGCTTCGCTGTCGGGAGGCTGAGTGGAAAAGATTCGCCCGTTTTAAACCGGTGGCCTGAGGATCCCAGATCGGTCTGTCCAAACGCTTGTCATTTTCTCTTGCCCCTTCTAAATTTCATTCCGGAACGTTTTGAGTGTTCACAGGAAACATGAGAGTAGCGGTTATTTTACAGTTTGTCTTTTGGAAATTACTGCATCACCAGGAAACAGTAGCCAAAGATTTTTGAAGGTGACGTCCCCGGGCTTCGATCACGGTTAGTCTCAGGTGTCCTCGGTTAGGTGGGCGTTCTCCACAAAGACCGTGCAGGTGCCTCGCCCCTTTGCAGTTACAACCTTTGATCGCTGAATCCCTACACCAAAACCGTAGGGATGTCATAATCAGTGTTTGAGGATGACCTCCAGAAAAAGAGAGTTCTTAAAAATGCATATCACTCCTCCCCGCCCCCAAATCCTGTCCCTCGGTTCAAATTCGAGAGTGATCCTCTGTATATAACTGTGTGAAATGTCATGATCGCAACCTAGCACACACGAAGCGGCACTGCCTTCCTCCCGCGGAGGTATCGTGGGTGATATTTCGTTCCCAACGCATCACGTGCTGAAGCTACTATCAGGCCATTTCTGCAAGCTTCGTGTCACCCTAGCTGGGCCACAACAAAATAGGCTCTCCATGAAACGACGAGGGAAGCGGTCCCTGGCATCATTGTTGGTTCAGTATGTCTGTAACGTGAATTCCAGTATCTGTTTAGTATCTCTAGTCGCCTTCCGCTAGCAATATGTACAGTAACGCGTCAGGCTTGTGACATTCGGACAAGGAAAAAAAAAAAAACGTTCCTGTTAAGTGAATAACTTTAGCTTTTACAGAGGATTATGATCAAAAGCAATTTAATACATCTTAAATGATATCTTATTTCTACATGGAAAGAAGTTATAGAATCTTCATAGAGTTCTATGAAAAAAATATACTTGCTATCTATAAAAAAGAGAAAAAAGAAAAAAAAAGGAGGAAAAAAATAATGAGAAAAAAAATACTTTCCTAGGCTTTTATTCTTGATCTTCAAAGGCACGCAGGGTTTAATGGTTCCTTGGGTTATTATTTTGCAATTTTGTTTTTGATTTTGCCTTAAGTAATGATAGAAGATATATATGGCCGGACACATATGTATAAACTTTTCAGCAGCATTTTTAATAATAAAATATCACAGTATTTTCTAATGCTTTGTGCAAATAATTATGCGTCCGTTCTTTTCTTTGTAGGTGGCATACTTTATTTGCTTTTTTTTTTTCCCCCTTCTTCTTCTTTAAATGCTTTTTACATTGTAAAAGCCAAATGGCACGTCTGACATAGCCTGTGAGGGGATACACTGAGTTGGAAATAGACCGGTTTCTTTACCTGTGGCTCTCGTCACACACTTTTCGTGCAGCTACTGAGGAAGTCCTGCTGGCCTGAGTCTGGAAAACGAAGCCCTGGTTGGTGAAGCTCCCAAGAAAAAGAGGCTGCCTGAAATGGAATATTTGGATTTATCCCGCTACCGCCCCTGCTTAAGTCACTGTGTTTTGAGTTGTGTTTGACATGCTAATGCCTTAAAGCTTTCAAACAGAGAGCCTTGTTTGAGTAAATCTCCACGTGACAGCAAGACATTCTACTGACTAAAGCTCAAGGGGCGGAAAACTACTCTCGTGCCAACGGGAGCTAATTTGCCCGTTCCTCCCCGTGCCCGTGGCCCCCTGTGAGCTCACTGGACATTCACACTAGCCCTACGGGGCGCACACCTGCGCTACTCCCATTTCAA
Organism: Lepilemur septentrionalis; assembly: GCA_963573855.1. Taxonomy (NCBI): domain Eukaryota; kingdom Metazoa; phylum Chordata; class Mammalia; order Primates; family Lepilemuridae; genus Lepilemur; species Lepilemur septentrionalis. Next base: position 8,615 of record CAUYMX010103829.1, read on the forward strand.
AATGGGAGATGTTGAGAATTAGAAGCCTGACTCTCCTGGGCAGGAGAGCTGAGGTTCGAAACAAGGTAGCCTGTCCTCAGCACCCAGTCCTTCCACCCGGAAGTTACACGGCAGACATTTCTAAGCCGAGGTCCCGCGTGTCGTGATAATGCTAGCTATCAGAGAGAGAGAAATGGCAAACACCAAGACTCCGTGTCCTAGTGGAGCCCCTAAATTCTTCAGGGGCTGGTCTCAAGTCATTTTGTGAAGGCACACAGGAGTATTCACATACACACACACACACACACACACACACACACACACAAAATCACACGTATATGGAGCATGTACATATGTGTGTATAACTGCTGTGCACAGTATAATCACGTCCGGGCCAACGGCAACCTCATGTAGATAGATGATGCTCTCATAAGATTGTAACACTGTATTTTTACTGTTCCTTTTCTACGTTTAGGTACAGAAATACTTCCTAACATGTTACGGTTGCCTACAGTATTTGGTACAGTGACGTGCTGTACAGGTGTGCAGCCCAAGAGCAGTAAGCTGTACCGTATAGCTTAGGTGTGTAGTGGCCTATGCCTTACAGGTTTGTGTCAGCACACTCCAGGATGTTTGCACATCAGCAAAATCGCCTCGTGACTCCTCTTAACGTATGCCCATTGTTAAGTGATGCATGGCTATGCATGTAAATATGTGTGTGCATATACATCGTATATACACACGGACACACGTGCATGTATATTAACATGTATGTATGCTTTACACTCACAGATACATAAATATAAATGTGCTTTAAATTTCTGAAGATGACAATTCCATTAAAGATGTTTATATACATGCACTTACATATACACACGTGTGCACATATATACATGTATGCATTTTGTATATGTGTGTGCAAAATATATATACACATACATACATGTGTGTGTGTGTGTGTATATATATATATATATATATATATATATGTAATTCCCCCAAGCTGTGGTTTTACTTTCTGCATTTTCAGTTAACCTTGGTCAACTACAGTCTGAAAATAGGTAAGTCCAGTACAATAAAGTATTTTCAAAGAGAAAAAGAAAACATTCACGTAACTTCTATAGCAATATATTGTTAGGAATATTTTATTTTATTATTATTGTGGTTAAACTTTTACTGTGCCTACTTTACCAATTAAACTTTATCATGGGTATGTGAGGCAAAACCATGGTATATGCCAGGTGCGGTATTATCCATGGGTCGATGCATCCACTGGGGGTCTTAGAAGTTACCCCTGAGGATAAGGGGGATTGCTGTATATGCACACACATGCACACACATACAGAGAGACTGAGGTATGTTGTAAGCATATATACATTTGAAGACATGCATGCACTTTAAATCTCTTAAGATGGCATTTCCATCAAATACACACACACACACATACATACACATACACACAGAGACATACACACATGTATACTTAATGGAATGCCATCTTCAGAAATTCAGAGTCAAACCCTTAGCAAATTTCAGCTACAGGAAGGGTCACTCTGTTGTTTTTACCACTTTACGCATTCTTGCCCATTCTGAATAACTCGAGGAAGGAATGGTAAAAAGAGTAATACATGCATTCATTCATTCATCGAGCAAACCTTTATTGGGCATCTTCATCATACCACGCCCTGTGCTGGAGGTGGCACTGCACATGAAGGAAAAGCTCCTTCCAGCATAAGAGTCAAGAATCAAAAAGAGAGGCAGAGAAATGCAGAGACGGGGAGAGGCAGAGGCTGGGTGGGTGGGTGGGTGCTGAGCCATTACTCACGGTGCCAGCAGGAGTCTGGACACGGCCCCTCAGGTAGTCTGGGGGGAGCTGGGAGGTGTCCTGCAGGAAGCAGCCCCTAAGCCAGGTCTTCCCCACTACACGGAAGACAATACTGGTGGGTGGTACGCGGTGGTGTGGGATAGACTTCCACACCTTGGAGGTGAAAAGACTAAGGAAGTCGGGAAACCATGGCTTGTTTGTCATGGCAGAGAAGTACGAGCCATTGTGTGAAAAATAAGAGGGACCGCAACTTCTTGATAAAAGATCCCCCATCCCAAGACAGGGGGGCTGGGCTCTGTCCTGGAGTCAGCCGGGAGACGCCAAAGCTCGCACAAACGTGGTGTGAGTGTACATGGGACCTTTAGCCGCCGTTCTCAAACATTAGCGCTCCTAGGGCTGGATGGGCGCCTGGTTTAAGGGCAGATCCTCAGTCAGCCGTGGCTGGGTGGGACTGGGTCTCTGGGTTTCCAGCAAGCTCTCAGAGCGACATGGATATTGCCGGATCTCAGCTGTCCCCCGCTCACGGGTTGCAAGGACGGGGAGCAGCCGTCCACTCCAGACGTAGCTGCGAGCGTGGTTTGGATCACCCGGAGAAGGCTCCGCATGCAGAGAAAGCATCACGGCCGTTATCGATTTTGAGAAATCAGTTACTGTCGTCCTTTCAGGGGTGGTGAGGACAGGGCTATGACGTAGAATGAGAGCAAAGAAAAACACTGCATAGTTTTATAGCTGCGCGTACCAGGGCTGATAAAGGGCAGTGACCAAAGACCACCTGCAGTCGCGTCTGTTGTCCAGGTCGAGTTTAGGAATTTGCTGCCACAAACGGAGAACACACACACCAACAGCGAACGACTTGGGCATGGGAGAGATGGGCTGATCAAGAGTTTGGGCCGACACCGAGTGATTTTAGGAGTGCTGAAAGGAGCGAGAATTTGTTTCCGGACGGGTCACTGCCGGGGTGACTGCGGCGTCCATCACTTTCAGCCAGGGAGCGAGAGGATCAGCACGGCTTGAATTGTCTTTAGTGAAAACAGCAGTGGACGGGAAGAGGCTCTGGGGTCATTTTTAATGGCCACACAGTGTTCCTGTTTTTGTCCTGTGCTGTGATGGCCGTGGGCTGCTGCCTTCATCTGATGTTGATGTTCTTTGAATTATTTCTGTGTGCAGCCAGATGCACTTTGACTGAGCTGTTAATTAAAAGGCTAGCTCCAGCAGTCCGACAGGAGGGCTGTTTTTTTTTTTTTTTTTTTTAATTCTTTCTTTCTCAGAACTTCCTTGAAATGTATCCATACCTCACAGCTTCTGGGCCACCTGGCTCAAATAAAAAAAAAAAAAGAAAATCTAGGTTATGCTCAGGAAGTAAAAGTGAGACTTCCCTTTGCAGAGTCTCATTATCGTTTTTAAAGATACAGATACATGGGAAAGGGCTCATTACGACTCTACCTTCTACAAAGTGACCGTCAGCATCAATGCTTAGAAAATCCACAAGTAACTGTGTTTTCTCTAGAGATGAGGGGACTAGGGAGAAGGCACTACCTACTATTCCATGTTTGGCCAAAGAAGAGAAAAACCTGGCTGGAGTTAACAGGAGGCGTTTATCAAAGGGGGATTTTCAGGCTGCTTCCTGCGGTCCCTGCATCCTAAAAGGACCGGACAGTCTTTGCAGCCCGAGACAGTTTGGCAACAGCCACAGCTGGAAAAAGGCTGGAGAGAAAAATTTATTCTAAGTTCCCCATCCAGGGCCTGAACACAGGGGCTGACACTCCGGTGTATTTGTTGATTTAGAAAGGCCACGGGTAGATGCAGTCCTGGCACCCCAAAATACACCCTATAAAATTTCCATGAAAACTCAGAAATCGGAGAGAGGGTGCCTAACGTCAAGTATTGGAAGCAATATTACGCTTCAGTGGTAAAAATCTGTCAAATCGATTGTTTTGTGGGCTCACGTATTAACCTCTGTGGGGACACACGTCACTTACGAGCACGGCCTTAAAACCAGTATGTTCGGGCTGGCTGTGTTACTGGGTGTTAGGTTAAAGACCAGTGACGTCTTTCAAATTAGGATAGTAAAATATATCTAGTACTTCATGATGCTATGCATGACTTACAAAGTTTAAAAACAAATGCTTGCAGACTTTTAAAAGCATTCATTCCAATGATTTAAAGAGCAGTGACTTATTCCAAGTTTTAAACCTTTCAAACCATCAGCGAAATGTGGCGTTCTGCGTAAGTTACGTGCACTGAGCCATTTTATCCTCCTGCCAGCCGCAGAATGTACGTTTTTCTCATTTTACAGATGAGGAAACTAAGCTCCAAGAGGTTAAATGAATTGCTCCAGGTTGCACAGTCAGACAATGAAATAGCCAGTGTTTGCACCCAGATTGTTTTGTTTTTGAGAACAGGTGCTTATTAGTTATCCTGTAAGATATATGGTTATTATAGAAATATGTGCCCCCTGTAGACATTGTGGGACATATAAAAGAGGGAAAAAAATCACCATAATCTCTCCAGGCCTTGGCAACACTCATAGCTTTACATCGTAACACTCTCCCTGTACACACAGACATCGAGAGTAGCTTCGGAGCGCTTATTGAATTTTGCAGAGTGCTAGTCTATCCAACAACATAATTTCTCAGGTTTGCCTTTTATTTTACCTGTGATTTTAATTTCATTCTGTGCCATTAAGTGCCGTAATCTCATTTTCGCCGAAATGACGCTTTAAAACACATGCTGTGCCCGCATCTTGTCTGAACCCATGAACCCGGAGAAGGAAACCTGGCGTGTTAAGATGAGAGAGAATAAAGGAGATACAGGCACACAGGGAGACACTGTAAACACCGCATAGTCTAGCGTAAGCCTGTGTTGCTACACAGTGTTTGCCACACGCGGTGAAACCAGCTATTGAAATGAAGCACCGTTTGAATGGCGTGAAACCAGAGGACACCTGTTCACAGCCGGAGATGCCCAGGGACTGACTAAGCCGTGTGGCCTCTGCCCACCCTTTGTGAACTACGTGGCTGCTATAAAAACCTCGCCTCTCTCAATGCATTGCCTGGTCCCGGTGAGACTGCAGGCAGAACCGCTTTTCCCCAGGCTTGGGCCATGTGGAAAACCTTTGTCATTTTCTATACACTGGCTTGTTCCTAGAGAAAAAGAAATTTAACAGAACATCTGGTCACTTTTTATGCCCTTTAGCTACAATGTTATTATAGACCTAAGTGAAACCTGTTATGTAACAAGCTTTAATTTAGTGTTTCCTACCTAGGGAGTTGTTTTCCAGTCGTAATTAAATGTGTCCTATGCACGAGCAGAAACAGGTTGCTAACTGATGCTTTTATGATGTGTCTGTCTGCTAATTTAGGGAGATATACGAAATAGTATATGTAATGTGGAGGGCTAACATTTTGCATTTTAAATTAATTATCAGGGTGGCCAAGGAAAATAAGAATTTATGTCATGTCTCCAAAAAAAGTATGCTAAAGTACATGAGTCTTTGATGACTCACATGTACTAGGAAAAAGTTATTAATATTCTTTTTATTTAAAAAAAACTAAGAGTGAGCTGACAATTATTGTCCAAAATGGTCCCTGGGAATGTTATTCCAATATTAGGGTAACTAGAGAAATGGATGGTTTTTGACTTCTCTGATTTTGAAGACATGAACTGTGATTTCAAAATTATGCCATTTACTCAGGTGTTTCATGTACAAAAAAAAAAAAATCAGAGGAAATGAGACATTCGATTGAATCTCACATTTCCCTTTGTCCTCGGAGGAGCTTTGAACCCTTGGATTTCTGGGAAAAGTAATAGGATAGAAAAAGCACGTATCTTGGAATGTATGGATTCTTGTCTTGGTGTCTGTGCCAAGGTGCCACAGGGAGGCTTTTATTTAATTCTCCCATTTAGTGTGACACGCGTAATCACCCATTTACACGGAGAAAAATACTGGAACCGCAAAATGAAATATTTCTATTAAAAAGCGGGATAAATTTGACTTTCATTATATTAATCCACCATATAATTAATAGACACAGATAGCTCAGCAATCCCTTTCACAAATAAACAGCGTATGATTCGCGCCTATGCCGGCTTTGTTCTTCGTAGATGGGAAGCCCTTGGCTGATGTCCACGCGGTTGCACGTTGTAGGACTTGTCCTGAGTTAACAGAACTGGGGACGATAGTCCGATTTCATACCTGTTTTACATTATCCATCGTATTCACTGATGAGTGGAGAGGCAGATCATGAATTCATTGGTTCGCTTTCCTACTGTTTAAAACGTCCGTTTTTATCTCCCGATACTTTTTTGATATCGCCTACGGGTTGCTCTGTGAGAGACAGTCAGTGCCTCCCTCGCAAAATAGTAATAACAGTCACGACGATGGTGATAGTGATCGGTGGGTGAGAGCCTCCTGCAAGAAAAGCGGGAAAAGAACTTGGAACGGGCACGTTGGAAGTGCAGATGAAGGCGAAGAGATTCTCGATGATGCTAAATTAGGGCTGTCAAAGGGGCAGGCTCAAGTCCGCGGCAAGAGGACGGGGTGTGGGAAAAAGTGACCCATCCAGCCAGGGAGAGAAAAGGAAAGGCGGAGAGACGCCTCTGCCAGCCCCGGAAGGAGGCACCCTGGGCTGCCTCACACTCCCTGTTCCGGGAGCAATTTATCTTTATAGCAACCCGTGTCTGAGGGGCTCTCTTTCCCTTTGCAATCACATCAAACACCCAAGATGAGCTGTTGTCACCAACACGAAATTGCTTCCTGGCCCCAGAGCTGCTCCAGATGTTCACAGACCCGGCAGCTGTTCTCTTACCCCTGGGTTTTATTCCTGTTTCTGCAGGACGTCGAAGCGCTTTGTTAGGAACACCGTCAACTCCGGTGGAGGCCATGCGAGAGAAGAGACTAGAAATAAGTGGATGTCTTGGGACTCCCATCCCCGCCGTCCGCGTAGAGGTCTTCCTTCCAGCAAGTCTCATTGAGGGTGGTGGTGTTTTTTTTTTAATTTATTTGTCTTCCTAAATATTCTGCTTGCACGAAACTCACCTCTAGGTCTTTCTTCCCTGGACTTCCAACGATCCTTCATTCCACCGCCGGTCCCATCCGGCACGGCGTCTTCATCTTCATTTTATTTTGAGCGGTGATACTCAGACGTTCGCCGTGTGGGAGACGCCCCTGGGATTTGTTGTTCTTTCTAATAGCGAGTCCGAGTCGAAAAGGCAAGGTGGCTTGGCGAGGGGGCTGTTAATCTATAGGAACAGACAGACGCGTGTCAACGGCACTCCGAAAAGACAGGGTGTCCGGCAGAAAGCGCTGTGCCCCTCGCGGTCTGGACGAGCACCTCTCAGGTGGGAATGAAAAATACGTCAATTTCTCACCAGCCCGTTGAGAGTCAGTTGAAATTACAGTTTCTAAATGGGACGCAGTTGTGCAGAATGTCTATTTTTACTACGCATGATTTAAATCGAAAACCAGCTGCTAGCCTCCTGGATTTCGTAGAGATGATAAAGACCTTCAGATCTGCAAAGTGCCAAGTGGGGAGGAAAAAGGGGGAGAAAACCGCACACACACCTCACCGCAGTTTGCTGATAGCCCTTTAGTTAGGATTAAGCTGTCTGTGGAAACTACTTCCCAGCCTAAGACAGGGAGCATAAATGCCGTGTTCTCAGATGATGGTACTTACAGAGGTCTCATTGGTCTTTCTTAAGATGTTTGTGCCAACGAATAAGCTGTAAGGCAATTTCCTGCAGAATTGTAAGTTAAGGCAGCATATTTGGGAACATATATTTTTATTATCGATGTATGATTGCTCAAGGTCCGCATATAAGCACACTGAGATTGGGAATGAATCCACACTCAACCTGGCAAGGGAAATCCCTGCGATATCGTGCTAAAGGGGTTCGTTATGTTCACCGGTACACCATGCATCTAACTAAGAGTGAAACATACGGTGGCCACCGGGCAGCGTCAGGTGGCCTGGGTCAGGCTTCTCCACCGCACCTGCAAGTTACCTTACACCTGTACGGTTACCTGCTAATGCGGGAGAGTGTGTGGCCAGTTTGCAACTCAGCCAAAATCAAGGACGCGATTGCAGATTTGAGAATGTATCATAAAGTCATTAAAAGTCTCAAAGGGCCCTGGGTAATGTGACTCATTCTCAAGTTTGTGTCCAGCTGCTATTTGCAGGGAGGAGATGCCACAACTCTATCCCGCTGCCTTCTAAGAACGCTGCTTTAACAACCTGGCATCATTTTTTTAAAAAAAAAAACAACTTTTTTTTTCTCTGTATTCATTGGGCATCTTTCCAGCAAGCACGCAACTCGTGGGGATGAAAGGAAATAGAAGAGTTGCTTTGTTTCTGTCCCGCGGGAGGAGAGGAACCGCCGGGGAGAGAGTGCAGCCGCACAAGAAAGCAGAGAACAGGAGGGAGTTTAGCAAACAATATTACAAAGAGATAGACCCAAGCAGGGAGATGCCGGGGTAATGGGGAGGGGGCGTCTCAGCTATGATGTGTGTTACCTTGAAAAAAGCAAAGAGAAACTGCTAACAGTTCACCAGAAATTAAAAAAAAAAACAAAAATTCAAAGCCCGTCATGAGCTGCGGTGACATATCTGATGAGGAGACAGATGTTGTCTTTTTCTTTGCCGTCGATTCGAGAAATCTGGGACCCTCTCCACGCGGCAGGCCGAGTCTCCACTTAGTGATGTTTTATTTGGGGGCTCGTTTTCTTTCTAATGAGGAAACGGGGGCTGTGCACAGAGACGAGGTCTCTCATCTCCAAATTCCACATTCCTGGTCAATTTCCAAGTCACTGTCTCCGCCACATCTTGAGAAGGACACATGGGAATCTTTCTACCCAGCTGCAGAATGACAGTTTCACTGCCTTGGTGTGGGCAGAAGGATGTCCCTCCTCCTTTCTTCCTTTTTCTCTCTCTCCAATTCCCCTTCTCCCCTGCTCTTCCCCCTGAGCCTCCCAGAGATCTCCCTGGGAGGATGGAACGAAGAGATGACATTGAGGAACAGGTGCAATATTTTGGCTATTTCCCAAGGTTGGTGTGGACCACAGAGTTCCTGGGATTTTTTCAAGTTTCTTGAGCCAGGAAATATGTCTGAAGGAAGCTTTAAGATATATTCACCTGTAAGTACAACACAAGGGTATATATCCTAGTATTTTAGTATTATGCTGGCTTGCATGTATATATATGTGTGTGTGTATGTGTGTGTGCATGAAATACATATTGTATGTAATATATAATATGCATATTATATATATTATGCACACACATGTAGCGTGTGCATATATATACACGCATGGACATGCACTCAGAAATAAATGTTTGTGAAAAAAAGGTCTCTAGACCATACACACTTTTCTTTTGAAACGTAGCGATCGTGTATTTTTCTGACTTACTCTTGTAAACGCTACAAACAACATTTCGTCATGAACCTTCTCTTTTCCTGGAGTATTTGAATGCTCTTTAGATAAACACGATCTTCATCTTATTTTTCACACTTCTTAAAATTAACTTCTTATGGTAGAGTGTTTGCAAAGGTCGTACAGAGGGTTCCCATACACTTTGCCCCGGTTTCCATTATTTGTACCGTATGTTGAGAAATAGTAAACGTACATATTTATGGGGGGCAGGGTGATGATATATGACATATGTGTACAGTGTGGAATGATCGAATCGAGCTCATTAATATTTCCCTCACCTCAAACGCCAACCATCTATTCCTCCTGTCTGGCTGAGATTTTGTACGCTTTGCCTAATATTTTCCCATTCCCCTCCTCCCCTTCCTCCGGTAGCCACCATCCTGCTGTCTGTTTCTGTGAGTTCAACTTTGCTCGTTTTCACATCCGAGTGCGATCCCGTGGTATCTGTCTTTCTGTGCCTGGCTTATTGCACTCGGCGTAACATTAACCACATTCATCTGTGTTCTCACAAATAGCTGAATTTCCTTCTTTTTAAAGGCTGAGTAGCATTCCATCGTGTAGCTACGCCCTGTTTTCTTTCTTCATTCCTGCATCGATATTGCTGATTTCAAAGTCACTTAGACACACGGTAACACAGAAGAACATGATACATGGGACATCTGGCTTTCTACTTTAGATATGATGTACACTGGCTACGAATGTTCACACACACATGCATGAGTATATTATGTATGACTAAGGATGTGCATGTGTGTGCAAGCGTGTAAAACACATAGGGCAAATATATAGCATGTGGGTGGCATGCACACACACAGACACACACACGTAACTGTAAACTCTGCAAAGGCACGAACAGAATATACTGCTAAGATTAATTGTGCCGAAACAGGACTCCGTGGCAGAAGTGCTGTCCCGCCATAACTGAACCACAAGCAATGTATAAATGAGTCGTCACTGAAATCTATACAAGGGGCTGTAGCCTAACCTATTATATATATTTACAGTACGTTTTCCTAAGCCATTAAAGATGCTTCCTATTTATAAGGGGTCTTTATATGAAAAGGTGTCAGTATAAGCAAATATTGCCATAGGGATACAGTGTTTTGTGGTAGGGGAGAAAACCTGGTCTGAACCCACTGTCACCAGCTATGTAACTGCATAACTAACTTGCATTCTTCGTTCCTTCCCTCATACAGTGTTAGGATTATAATATCAGTCATATTTTATGCATGATATGAATACTATGAGTATACTTAGATATCCCTATTTCTCTATTGCATGTGCATTCATAATATAATATAATATAATCAGGAAATAAGTATTTTAACAGAGAGAACCACAGATAAATACGGTGTGTTCTATGAAGGGAGGTGAGTGTCCCAGTAGGTGGCACTGTCAGCTCTGCGTCAGGTGAGGCAGACACGTTTTGAGGCGGGACGGTGCCCAGTGGGAGCAGGCAGTGTGTCGAAAGTAGCAAGGACAGCCCGAGTGACAAGGCTTCCCATCAACCTCCCCGGGAGCTCTGCTGAGGCACGTGGCCACATCACGCATCCATTTGAGTACAGCTGCGTGATGTCGAACTTATGTTACAAAGGACAGTTCCATGGTTTTCTAGAATTCCTTCCAGCTCCATGAACGTTTTTTCCTTCCACCTCCAGGAGAAAACAGAACACCCAGACCAACCCGGTTCGTCCTCCCCATCTCCAGCAACGTAGGACTGTCGACAACAGTGTTTGAACATCTATTTTCTTGAGATCCCGGATCCCCACCATGTATCTGGTGGAGCAAAGGGAGAGAAAACTCCCAAGTATTTCGCTGGGGGATTTTCAGCATCTCAATCTAGAGAAGTTTCTGCTGTGTTGAATACTAACTGGAAAAGGATTGTAGTTAGTTCTTGTAAAATCAGTTCTAGGAAACAATTATTGCTTCGAAATGATGGGAAGGGGCATATACACAAATATATCATTCTCAACCATAGCTATTTAAAAGGCTTTTTAAAAAATTTTTCATTATTATGGACATATAATAGTTGTATATGTTTACAGGGTGCATGTGATGTTTTGATACATGCATGCAATTTAATAATTAAATTACGGTAATTGGGGTATCCCTCACGTCAGGCATTTATCATTTCTGTGTGTTAGAGACATCCCAATTCCACTTTTTTAGTTATTTTGAAGTATATCCTAACTTACTGTTGACTATAGATAGCCACTTTGTTGGGCTACCAAATATTGTTCATTCTATCAAACTTTCTAACTATATTTTTGTACCCATCAACCACGGCTCTGTAAAGCACGTGCGACCCACATTTGAGGCACATCTGTTTTGCATCATACGGAAAACCACATTCACCGAAAGCTCTGACGTCAATGTAGTTCCTATCACCATTTTCATCGGAAATTTCCTTTGAAATTCTATTTCACCTTGAAACGTATTGTTCGCTGCCCTTAAAAAAAATTGCATTGCCTTAGAATATATTGACACCCGTGTTCCTTTATGAGATGCACTTATTTTAAAGCTGAAAAGAATAAGGTCCCGAAGGGCCCAGTGATTTGTTCAGATAGCTGCTTCTTAAACTTGGTCTCCTCAAGGGATGTTTATTTAGTAATTTTGATGTGCTGATTCCCCGTGAGCTTCTGGGACACACACACACAGTGTCCAACAGAAGAAGGGCTTACGGTTTATCTAAGCAGGTAAACATCAGGAAAGGCTTCACACTGATAGGGATTTTGAATTGTACGAAGGTTGGTGGCTTTCCTCCCTTAGCATTCATAATTAAGTATTAATATTAAGTACGGCCTGGGGACAAAGATTACCTGTGGCTGGCAACCCTCACACCTAGAATACAAAACATGGGCACTGCCAGTTCCTGTGGCCACCCAGAGTCCCCAGAGACAGGACTTAATAAACTACCCAGGGAGACCGACCGGCCTTCTCCGATAAGGAATGTATCGGCAGGCCAGAACTGCGGAATATTCGGAGGAAATACAGTATCCTGTTAAAGAGCACCTATCACCTGCAAAAAATTGATTTAGAATAAGCGGAAGGTTTCAGAAAACATGTAGGATGTAGGCTCTCGTTTCGTTACCCAAGGAAAACTGAGGGAAGAGAATTCCTTCTCATTGCGAACACACGCAAAACTGGGGCAAACGTTTTATTATAAACAGGGAAAATAGTATGTGATTAGAATGCCCTTTTTAACATCATGGCACAGATCCTTATGAAGAGAATAAGCTTCTCATTCCTATTTGAAACAATTTAATCTGCCCATTGCTCATTTCACCTTGAGTAGCATTTGCACAAAATTAATAAAATAAATAATTTTATTTATTTTATAAATAAATATAAACTGAACTGCAAACATTGACTTTTCTAAGAATATTTTGGGCATGATTATCTTAAATGTTAAAGAAATCATGTATTCTTGTAGCTGCAAATATCAGACAAGTCCCAATAAGAAAAACTTAAATCAATAGCAATATATATATTTATACCATATAATATACACATATATGTATTTATTTCTCATATACCAAGAAGTCCACTACTGGAGTCGAGTGCTGATATACATGCTTCTATTTGCCCAGGGAGAGATTCACTCTCTTAGTAGCTCTTTACTCTGCCATCCTCAGACAGTTAGATTTTGTTTCTATAGTGATGGCTTAATGGATACAAAGTGGCTACTGTGTCTCCAGATGTCGTGACCATATTCCAGGCTAAAAGAAGTAGAAGGAGGAAAAGAAAGAAAGACAGTTATGCTATTGTCTTTTTGACCAAAAATGTATTTCTGGACCATCCAGTAGCCAAGAAGCCAAGGAAATGGGGTTTTTAGTTTTGCTTGTCTCTATAACAGAGACAGCTAAGGAAGAATTGGGCTTGAGAGCAACCCATCAGCTCAGCCTCAAAAGAATCATACCAGTTCAGCACCAACCTCTTTAACATTACAAGTGTTAGCTCATTTTTTTTTTTAATAAATTGAGTTTCCTCTGTGAGATATTATTATACTATTTTTTGCTGGATACAAAGTGACTGACTTTTAGCATTACTGCTACTGAGAGTGAATTGAATCCACATAGACTATTATAAAAATAACAATCTTATTAAGATATCATCCCCCCCCAAAAAAAAATTAAAACTCACGCTTATAAGATGTATAACTCAGTATTTTTTACACATTCTCTTCCTTGGGCAACCACCACCGCTGTTTAATTCCGTAATATCTTCATCACCCCAGGGAATACCGCAAACCCATGATCTCCCTGTCCCCTCTTCCTGTAAGTCCCGGGAAATCACTGATTTACTTCCTGTCTTTAAAGATTTACAGATCTTGGACATTTTGTGTCATGAGATCATGCAACATGTGGCGTTTTGAGTCTGACTTTTTCACTGAACACCATGGGCTCTCAAAGCCCATCCGTGTTTTAGCGTGACTCAGAAGGCCGTTCCTTTTCATTACTGAGCCGTGTTCTGTTATTCGGTGTGGCTGGATCTGTGTGGATATGCGATGTTGCATTTGCCCGTTCACCAGCTGACTGGCATGATTTTATTTTCTCTTTCCAGCTCACGCACACAATGCTGCTTGGACATTCGTGTGTGCGTTTTTATGTGGACATACGTTTTCCTTTCTCCTGTGGACATAGCGAGGAGAGGGATGCTTGGGTCCTAGGTGACTCTGCGTGTAGCGTTTGGGGGCGTTACCAAACTGCTTCTTATCGCAGCTTTCCCAGTGTGCAATCTTCCCGACAGTTCCTCAGGGCACCGGGTTCTCCACGCCCTTGTCCACGCGGCTGTGATCTATCTAACGGCAGCTGCCCCGGGTGTGAAGTGTCATCTCCATGCGGTTGTGACTGACTTTTCCGTAGTGACGGATGCTCTTTCTACGTGCTTAGTGACCACGTATACATCTTTTTTGGGAGAAATGCCTATTCAAACACTTTGCATGTTTTTTTTCTTTTTTAAATAGAGCTATTTATCTTTTTATTGCTGTGTGCACAGTCTTTTAAACTTTCTTTTGATGAAGCGCTTACCGCTTTGAACGGATGGTGGCAAAATACCTCAAAGGGCGTGATTAAGCACAGACACCCACCCGAAAGGCGTCGTCTGTGAACAGCAGCTGCGTCCGCCGTCCCATCCGGGGCGAATTCTGTTGCAACGTGAATTAACTTTTCATTCTGCTTTATTATGTTTACATTCTGCACCTCTAAACTGTGTGCAAGGGGTGTTCGATAGTTCCCCAAATGTCTAGTAATTGACGAATCGTGGCAATGATGTGTCTTTTGTGTTTTATTCATATGGATGAGGGAATGGAAGGGTTGTCATTCTGTTTTAATTTTTTTTAACATATATGTATATTTATATCAGCATATTACTGGGTACAAATGTTTACGTTACACGTATTGCCTTTGCCCCACCAGAGTCGGAACCGTGTCCATCCCCCAGACAAAGCACACCGCTCCCGTTAGGTGTGAATTTACTAATCCTCTCCTCCCCTCTCCCACCTGCCCGACCCCCGATGAATGTTTCTTCCATGTGTGCCCATTAAGTGTCGATCAATTAACACCAACTTGATGGTGAGGCCATGGGATGCTTGCTCTTCCACTTAGCAGAATGGGCTCCAGCTCCACCAAAGGGTTGTCATCGTTTCTGCCGCGTGAGCGTGCCCAGATCTCAACCACACTTACACACGCCACGTTTTTAAATGAAATCTAGCTGAGCTCGTTTGCACTGAAAGGTAAGACCCACTTTCCTCATGGCACCTCTGCAGTAAACCGAAACAACCTTCTCTCTTCCGCCTCCTTAAGATGTTAGTTTCTTGCTAAACGCCGGTGATGACATTTGCGAGAGATACAGACGGAGCCCACTGAACTATAAATGAGAACACGGCCTCCTTTGCTGTTTAACGGGCAAGACCTAGTCAAGCCTGGTAGCTGTAATTCAGTTCTGTGTTATTCTCACGCCGTCAGTTGCTTTGAGCTTGTTATTGCAGTGATGAACAAGAAACACAGAACATCAAAGGGAGAAAGGGGACATTTAATGTTTTATTTAGTGCTATCACCGACCTGAGTAAGTCTTGATTAAAGGAACAAAATTACTATTTGCATAGGTTGATTCTAGAATTTATTTATAGCCCCATCGATGCATGATACCTCTTGGTGATTGGAAAGACCTAATTAATGGTAATTTTATCAGAGGAAGATTTTATTTTATTTTTTTTTGCTCTAGGGTAGCTCTTTCCTGGCAATAGTAACGATTATATCAGTTGAGCCCCTCCTGACTTATTCCTACCAATGACTCTTTTGTGACCCACACAAAATGCACACCCAGGGGTACGGTCTGAATTATTTCCTTCCAGCTTCAAAACTATCCTGACTGATCCTCCCCGTTTGGCAAGACAGATAGACACAGGGATTCCAGGAAAGGGCAGAGAAGACCTTCATGCCTACCAGAATTCAACGAGGTTACATTTGGAGGTAAGGGCACCTATCAGGGAGGGTTTGGCTTATGCACACAGTGGATAGTGGACCAAACAGCAGATGGCAGAAGAATCCACTTCCAAACTCGTTCACGTTGTAAGATTGAGATATCACCTGATGTTGCAGTCTTCCTGAGCTACCTGCCTTAGCTAAATACCGTAGACTGAGTGACTTAGGCTACAGTAACTTACTTCTTACAGTTCTGGAGGCTGGGAAGTCCACACTCAAGTGCCGTGAAGGTGGGTTTCATGCTGAGGCATCTTTGCTTGGTTGGTAGGTGGCCACCGTCTCACTGTGCGCTCACCTGACGTCTTATTTGTGCATGCAAGGGAAAGGTCTGGTCTCTCCTCCTCCTCTGAGAAGAACACTAATCCCGTCATGGGCCCTCCACCTTTATAACTCCATCTAAACCTAATCACCTCTCCAAAACCCCACCTCCAAATAGCATCACGTGGGAGTTAAGTCTACTGCATCTTAATTTGGGGAGGACACAAGCGTGCGGTCGGCAACCACTGGCCAGAGGCTGCTCTACATTCTTCGCCTCACGAGCTTCGTGGACACAGCTGTGCATCTTGGCAAAGTCTGCAGGAAGAGAAGGCAACAGAGAGACAGCAAGCCACAGGGAAGTCAGAGTCTTTTATGAGCTACTTACGAAAGGACACCCTGTTGTGTCTGCTCTGTGGGATCACTTTGGAGGACATCATTAGGACAGCCAACAGTCAAGGGCCACTGGGCAAAGATGTGAACGCCAGGGTCTAGGGACCACTGGGGCTGTCTTGGAATAACCTGCCCTGGGGAGGCTTCCTCACAACCCTTTAGGCTGATGCCATCTGGGTGAGGTTCAGAACTGGGCAGAGATGAAGGATGTTCCGCTACCCGGTTGCCTCTCAGCCTGCCCTTCCACTCCGGGTGCTTTCTGCAGGGCCAAAAAAATAATCAGAAGAGAGAAATAACTAGCATGAAATAACCTTGAAATCACTTTTCCTACCTTTGCCATTAAAAAATGACTTCCTCCGAGGCCCTCCCAGATCATCCATCAGGCTCCCTCTTAGTCAGTATTTACATTTTGCAAATGTTCACACATCTTTTTGAACCAAAACCTAGTCATGTTTTGGTTACGTGAACATGTTAATTCATGTTACTCGAAGCCTTGAAATCAGTTTTTTGCCTACATATTATCTGATTTCACCTGACAGTAGTACTTACCTTTTGTTGTGGAGTTTTTGTTTCTGCTGTGTTTTATTATACTAAGACTTAAAGTTAATCTTAATTAGGTCATAAAATAGGGTTGTCTGTGTTTTTAATTCCCTAAGTATAGCAGTATAACTTCAATTATTTGACTGGAAATTCATCCTAGCACAATCACTACCTTTTATTTATTTCTGGTAACATCTAAACTTTGTGTTCTAATGCATATTTTATATTGAATGTTAATCCTATTGATTAAAATCTCAATTCTTTTGAGCATTTTCCATATAAATGTTTCATAGCAATGTTTCTTCTTGTCATAGCTGACAAATGCGGCATCTAAGTTACAGACCATGGTATAAGCAGTTCAGAAAGCTCTTTTAAATAGTAAGTAATTGAGTGATTTAATTGAATTACAATCACAGATATAGAAAAAGGGAATTTACATTGTCAAGTAATGAAGAAAGAATATTTCTGAATAAATATTTCTAAGGGAAGTAGTCTCCATTCCAGTTGCTAAGGAGTCTCTGTAACAGGTAAACATTACTTTAAAATATTTATCAGAGATGCTACTCAATTTTAATAAATAATGCAGCAACTCCATCTTATCACTAAGACCCTAATCAACATAAATATCCCCAGGCTTATTCCTTAACCAAAAGTAGCCGGCCTTTCAAAAAAATGCCCAAGTGGGCAGATGTAGAAAAATGTGCACATTCGTGGACTTTCAATGGGGAACTTCAGATTTACGGTTTAGCAGAGAGAAAGACAAAACCAAGGTGAAGAAACTATAACGAAAGATGGAAACTATGGTGTGCTATTGGCTCCCTAGCAAGCAGCAGTCCTGCTCTTTCTCGACCGTGGAAGAAGACCTGTCACAGGTAGATCCCCAGGGAGTTTCCTTACGAAACATTGTAATGTGTAGCAAAGCCACAAATGTTCATGTTGGAACCCAGGGCTAGCCATGGCGCTGGAGCTGTCTCCATCCTCAGATCCAAAGAGGTGGAGAAAGACAGAGGTTACCGGTGTCTGCAAGGGGGAGCTTTGTCAGCTCGATGTCAACACCAAGCTGACATCCAGTTCTCAGAAGAGCCCACTGGTATAATCCACACAAGACGCCTCCCGGCAACAGGGGCAAAAATAGAGAATGGGTCTGAAGAGCAAAGATATGTTTCATCATTCTGGTGTTTTTCTGACGTATGGTCCAACCTTTCGCATCTCAGAGAATAGTGATTGCATCTCTGGATTAAAGGATCTCAGAGATCTCATCACTCTTTCTAGAGATTTGATTAGGAATAGCCAAGTGCCCAGATCAAATCAGTGGAAAATTAAATAACTTGTATGAGGGGGCTTCTTTGAAAGTCCTGGGGGTCTCTCTTCTCCTTGGATGTTGCTGTGTGTACTGTGTACGTATTGTGCTGCTCTGTCATGTATGAAACTGGAGCAGGCACCTTGGATACGGAAAGAAACTCACTCATAGACTAAGATGACAGGAAACGAGTTGGAAAGAATGTGAGTTTTGAAAACGTTCTAAACTCACTGGATTTATCAGTGTGGGAGACCACCTGCTTTGGGATTTAATGCCATGTGGGATTACATTGTTCTGATGAGTTAAAGCTGATTTGAATTGAGGATTTTTGTTATTTTCAGCCAAAAATGTTACAATCAGTGCAGATTCCAGTAAAAGAGTTATGGTTGAGGCCGGGCATGGTGGCTCATGCCTGTAATCCTAGCACTCTGGGAGGCCAAGCTGGGTGGATCGCTCAAGGTCAGGAGTTCAAAACCAGCCTGAGCAAGAGAGAGACCCCATCTCTACTAAAAATAGAAAGAAATTAATTGGCCAAGTAAAAATACATACAAAAAATTAGCCGGGCATGGTGGCACATGCCTGTCATCCCAGCTACTTGGGAGGCTGAGGCAGGAGGATCGCTTGAGTCCAGGAGTCTGAGGTTGCTGTGAGCGAGGCTGATGCCACGGCACTCTAGCCTGGGGAACAGAG
>CAUYMX010103832.1:0-14584 GCA_963573855.1 Lepilemur septentrionalis
CATGCCTGTAGTCCCAGCTACTCAGGAGGCTGAGGCAGAAGGATCGCTTGAGCCCAGGAGTGTGAGGTTGCTGTGAGCTAGGCTGACGCCACGGCACTCTACAGCCCGGGCAACAGAGCGAGACTCTGTCTCAAAAAAATAAATAAATAAATAAATAAATAAATAAAATAACAGGAACCAGAACTCTTTGGAAAAAATGGCTGATCCAGGGCTCTGGAACACAGAAAGGAAAAAGTGATCCTGGAATATGATTTCCTTGCCAGAAAGCAAGGAAGTACTTAGCAATTAGTGGGGACATTTGAAAAGGACACAAAAGCAAGCTTGAATGAGTTCCCACCAGTTAATTCAGGGACAATTGGAACATGAAATAAGTGATAGTAACATATTTGTAACTATTCATTAAATAGGGTACTGTCAGTATATGGAGATATAAATAAACAAATTGAAAGTTTAACAAAAAGAAAGACCCAAGATATTTATGTAGTTCAAAGTAGCACCTCACAATCTACTTACTAACAACAAAGGGGAAAAAACTTACTTTGTTGTGGAGTAAGTAGTCTGGTAAACACAATCTTGATCAAAGTGAGCATTATCATAAACGTAATGAATTGAAATCATGCAACTGATACAATGCAATAGAAGAATGTGGAGTCTATTCCTGAAAAAGATACCCAACTTGAATTTAATTTGAAATTATATAAGATAAACTGAAGAACATTGTACAAAATAACTGGCTTGTATAATCACGAATGTCGTGGTTAAGGAAAAACCCAGAAACCAGTACTATTGAAAGAGAATAAAGAAATATGGCAATTACAGCAGCCCCAGAGGTATGCCACACAGATCTCCCTTCAAGAAATAATCTGCTGACCCCCGCTGTAGAAAGGGTAGTTAGCTGATAGCCTCCAGCTACAGCATATTTGATATCCACAGAATTTAAGCAAAGGCCGTGTTCTTCCCACAGTTAGTCCCCAGCTAACCATCAGGGTGAAGGTGCTACATCTGGCCCAACACAAAAAATATCTGAGTCAGAGGCTTTCACTGGGCTGGCTAAGATATTCTCAGAGCTACTTCACAGTCTGAGGCTCTTCTTAACCAAGCTGCTTTCTTCCATACTGCTCACACAGGTATCAGATCCACATATGAGTCTAAAAGCTCTTGCTGGCTACTCTTGCCTCTCCTCCTCATCTTTCACAGATAGATATTTCAAAAAAATATTTTATACCTCAAAATCTCTCTTGGCATCTACTTCCGTGAGGACTTAAATGACACCACAACTAATTGCAATGCATAATGCTAAACAGGATTATTATGCTACAAAAAACTAAAACATTGTAGGGGAATTGACAAAACTCTAATAAGGTTCTGAGGATTAAATAGTAATAATGCATCCATGTTAATTTCTTGGTATTGATGATTGTGCTACATTACATAGGAGAATGCCCTTGTTTTTAACAGCACAGTAAAGACACAGGTTTTTATAGAAAGGTATTTGAGGATGATGGTACATTAGGTTGACAACATACTTTCAAATGGTTTAAAATATATACGTTGTACTGGACTCCAAGATTTTTTAAATCTCCAGTAACAGATCCTAAAGAAATAGAGATCTACAGATTGCCTGACAAAGAATTGAAAATAATTATTTTAAAATAGTTCACCATACTACAACAAATCACAGAGAGAAAATTAAACAAATGCATAAAAAATGATAGATGAATAAGACAAAATTATCAAAAAGAGATAGAAACTGAAAAAAAGAAACAAACAGAAATCCTAGAGCTAAGAATTCTAAGACTGAAATTTAAAAAATTCACTAAATGTGTTCAAAAGTTGACTTGGGCCAGACACAGTGTCTCCTACCTATAATCCCAGCACCTTGGGAGGCTGAGGCAGGGGGATTACTTGAGGCCAGAAGTTCAAAACCAGCCTGAACACAGAGCAAGACTCTGTCTCTACAAAATATTTTTAAAAAATTAGCCAGTCATGGTGGTGTTTGAATCAGCTAATCCAAACACTAATCAATTGAAATTATATAGTCAGAGGAAAAAAATAAAAAAGAATAAGAGAGAGTGAATAAATGGAACATCATAAAGTGAAATAATATATTAACCATGAAAGTTCCAGATAAAGAAGAGAGAGAAAAAGAAGAAAGTGTATTTAAAGAAATACAGGACTGGCTGAAAATGTTCCAAATCTGGAGAAAGAATATACAGGCTATACAGAGTCATAAGGCCCAATGGAAATAAGACAAATACAAGAGAAGTGAACACCAGGTCATATTATAATTAAATGTCAAAAGTCAAAAGAAGAAAGAATGGAAGAAAGAAAGAGAGAGAAAGAGAGAGAGGAAGGAAGGAAGGAAGGAAAGAAGGGAGGGAAAGAATTTTGAACCAGCAAGACAATGCTGAAAAAGAAAAATTGTTAACAAAGAATACAATTCTGGAGGGAGAGAGACAAGAGGGCTACCATAAAGCAACTGAAATCTCTCTAAACAACAAATTTAAGAACTAGTATCGATGAGCAAAAAATGTTTTCTTTCTACAAAATAAGAATAAGGAATCTAATGGTAGCTGTTATTGTGGCTATTACAACAAGCTCTATTACTACTTAATTATTCCCCAGGAACCTATTGCAATGCATAGTTACCTAAAGCATTAGAGAAGGTAAAAATCTAGTTAGTGAACTACTCTTCAGAGAATGGCAGTGCTTGGGATTTCATTGAAAATACATAAAATTCAAAAGCTATCTCATCTGTTGAACAATATTTTAAAAATATCATGGGAGAGAGTTTCAAATCTCAAGAGGCTATGATGGGAGTAAATAAACAGTACCTTCATCTAGGCTCTTATCTTCACCATAAATATGAACTTTGAAGCTAGGGAGAATAAAATCTTTTAAAATTCATTCTTTGGAACTCATGGCGGGTTGCAGACTGAATCATCCAATTCTTCAGAAGCCCCTCACATGCTTTCTATCCTGTGGGGCAACATTTTATTTCCCTTCTATGCTCTTTCTTCTCAACACATAGCAGAAAGTGAGTTAAAACTTTATACATCATGTTGCAATAAGTGCCAAGTGTTCTGTATAATGTATTGACTGGCAAAGAGCTTTCTTCTTGTTCTGAAAATGTAAATATTTGATTTGAGTAAAATTCAGACAGAGAAGCTTGAAAATATTAATTTCCTTCTTATTTCCCTAAGTCTTGGGAAATATCTAGTTTCCTTATCCCTTTAAAATATTAATGAATATTGTTTACAAAGAAGCCTAGAGATTTCACGTGAAAATATGCAACTGATAAATTTCCAGAGATAGAAATGTTATAACACTATAACGGATTTTGTTGCTTGTTCGGTAGAGAAAGCATGGGATATATCTGATTCAACTCTGATATCTTATAACCTTAACCCATATTATTTCTATCAGTTTCACTAGTTTAATATGCTCTAGATTTATGTGAAATAATGCTTCCTTAAATGGCAAACCCATTCAGTATCTGTATGCCTTTTGTTTGTTGCATTGATAGAATCTTCTTTGGATAGTGACTTTATGCAAAAGAAATATTATAACAGAAGACTCATGCAGGGTGAGTAATGCTATCATTTGATATACCACTGTTAAGTTCCGTCTGTCAGCAAAAATAACTAAGATAGCTGAGAGCAGGGTTCTGAGGGATTACAACACAGCCCACAGAATAAAGGATATAAATAAAATAAGTTTTAAAAATTCAGTCAAATGAGTTATGAAGAAATTGGATAACCACTAAGACCTATGTGGAAGCTAAGTTAATGTTTTCTTCAATAAAAGAATGAAGATAAAAGAAATAAGACCTAGTGTTCAACAGATTAGTAGGGTGACTATGGTTAATAATCTATTGTATATTTCAAAATAGCTAGAAGAGAATAATTCAAAAGTTCCTAGCATAAAGAGAAGATGAATATTTGTTGTTATCCCAATTACTCTAATTTGACATTATATGAATTTATTAAATTTATACATTGTATGAATTTATTAAATTATCACATATACCTCAAAAAATGCACATATATTATGTGTCAATAAAAAAATTTACTGAAATTAAATTAAAATCATTATCTAAAGTTAAACTTTTAAAAAAAAAAAGAATGTGGAAAAATAATTCATGATGCTCCTCCAGCCTCTTGAATTATTCAAAAATACCCAGGTAAGGATATTTTTGAAAATTATTATTAATAATATCAATTGCCTCTTGTTTTAATATTAATATTCTTCTTTGTCTTTGCTTATGTATATTTTGTACTCAATATACATACATAAGTTATTTAAATGTTTTCAATTTGAAGGCACTCTACTTTTCATTTGTAGTATTATCTGGGAATGACCAAGATTCCCTGGCATCATAGCTTGCTGTCTCCAAACAAGATGACATTTATTTTTTCTCAGATACTGTATAATAACCTCAGCTGAGATAATCATATAATGATTCAGGATAAAAATCCTAAATATGCTTTGTTTTAATCTTGCCACACAATCACAACCGAACAATAGAGAATCCATGTTTACCTGGATCCCCCTTCAAAGAAAAAACCCACAAACAAATAACCTTTTCAGAATCTCTTATAATTTGATAAATTATGGTGCTGCTATTATTGCTACTTGCTATGATGCAATTGATATGGGAAACAAATAGACTGAAACACCAGGCTGCATTCAGATTTCATATGATCTATATAGCCCCAAAGGCAATAAGAATATATAAACAGTAATCCTTCTACTTTAGATGCCAAATGTGATGGCCTAGAGTAAGGTCCTAAAGGAACAAGACATATAAAATTAAGTTTCATTTCAATAATAAACTGGGAGGGGGCAGCAGGAGTGAAGAAAGAAGATATTCTATGTAACAAGTTTGTCTCATTAGAAAATGCCTAGGAGGAATATAAAAAAGCACCAGAGTTATGTATTAAAAAGAAAAAAGACTAAGCATATAAATCACATAATGAAGAAAGTAATATGGAGACTCTACATGTGCAAATAAACTTTTGTCTACAGCTTTTTTGCAACAAAATTGTCCAAACCTAATCATATTAAACAGTCCAGTCACTCAAAGCAGTTTCCCTCCCTAAGGTCAATTGCCCCAAGGGGCATATCTAGTTCTCACACGGGAGTACATCAAAATTCTCAACCAGAGAATTTTAGGCACAGAAGTTAAAACTCTTCCCATTGCCATGAAGCTGAATCCAGCAGCCTGTATAAAGAGAAGTCACTTCTAATATATCAAACATGTGTTAGGTATGATCATATTAAAAACTGTATATCTTGGGCCCAAAGAAGTCCTTCTAATCATAAGTTTACAATACCATAAGCAACCACAAACAGAAATATTCCCTTTGCCATTTATTGCATCACAGTGAGATAAGACCTTTAATGTGACTAGCGCTTTATTTGATATTACTATTAATATTACCAGCTAGAATAAATTGTCTTTACATAATACTTTAGAAAGAACTCCACGTACACTGATTTGTATGCACTATACCCTATACAATAAATACATAAGAAAATATACAAAAAGAGGTAAAATGACTTATCAAATTTATAAAATTTACATTCTTTATGTGTAATTCAGTATCCTGACCTTGTTTAATATTTGTTCCAAATCATATTTTTTATATGTATTATTACTTGCATCTTACTAAAATGAAATCATACTCTTGGGAAATAGCTTATGGATATTACAATCTTGTTGCTTTTTTATGTTTTTATTGATATATCATAGTTGTACATATTTGTATCAGTACATGTGATATTTTGGCAAATAAATGCAATGTTTGATGATCAAATCAAGATAACTGGTAAATCCATCAGCTCAAACATTTACTTTTTCTTTGTGTTAGGAACATTACAATTCTTGTCTTCTAGCTATTTTGAAATATACAATAAATTATTGTTAACTGTAATTCCCCTACCATACTATAAAATACTAGAACTTATTCTTTCTAACTATATTTTTATTATTGCTTTTAACAGAAATCTTATTGCTTAATTCTTTATTTAAAAAATGGTAAAGAAATTTGTTGTTTTCAGGGAAAACCAACATTCTCCATTTAACTTCAATAAGCAGTGTTATCTCCATGAACGTGTCCAGCAGAGAAACTACCAACTCCGTTAGCCACTTTATTCTCATGGGCTTTCCTGAAAGCCCCAAAATGCAGCTGCTCTACTTCGGGCTCTTCTCAGTAGCCTATACTCTCACCCTCATGGGGAACACAGCCATTGCCTGTGCTGTGCGCTGGGACCGGCGCCTTCACACTCCCATGTACATCCTCTTAGGAAATTTCTCTTTCCTGGAAATATGTTATGTCACCACGACTGTCCCTCAAATGTTGGGCAACTTCCTCTCCACAAGCAAGTCCATCTCATTTGTGAGTTGTTTTGCACAGTTCTACTTCTTCTTCTCCTTTGGGTGTGATGAGGGCTTCTACCTTTGCATCATGGCCTTTGACAGGTGCCTTGCCATCTGCCGCCCTCTGCATTACCCACGCATCATGACCAGACAGCTGTGTGCCGGCCTCGTCATCTTTGGATGGTCAGGTGGGTTGATCATCTTCCTAACTCCAGTTATTCTCATTTCACAGTTGCCCTACTGTGGCCCAAATATCATCAACCATTTTGTGTGTGACCCTGTTCCGTTAATGAGGCTGTCCTGTTCTGAAGACACCACCACCCAGCTCGTTTACTCCGCTTTCAATGCTGTCTTCATGATTGGCACCTTTCTGTTCGTCTTCTGTTCTTACGCTCTGGTGATTCTGACTGTACTACGGATGCCCTCACAGGCTGGCAAACGGAAGGCTTTCTCCACTTGTGCTTCTCATCTGACTGTGGTGTTCCTGTTTTTTGGCTCTGTTATGGTGATGTATGTCAGCCCTGGATCAGGACACCCAGTGGAAGTACAAAAAATTGTGACCTTATTTTATACTGTGGTGACACCCCTCTGCAATCCTCTAATTTATAGCCTGAGGAACAAGGAGATGAAGGCTGCCTTGAGGAAAGTTTTTGGGACAGAAAGAGCTGTTTGTAAAACATAAATTAGAAATCATGGTGAACCAAGTTCCATCAAAACCTACCTTAATAAGACATGAGCAAGAAAATTTTGTAGAGAATTCAAAAATTTTGGTTAGGGAACTGTTACAATAAAGCCCAATATACCTTAAATATCACTCACTACATGACGGGTTAGTCTTGTTTAAGAAATAAAATTGTCTCAAGAAAACTGGGCCCTTCATATTTAACTCAGTTTCTAAAAGCCAGCATAAATCTCCTTTTTGTTTCAGAATTCTAACACTATATAAAGATGTAACATAAGTCATATACTTGTTTCAAGATTTAACTTGCTTAAGCAATTCTCCTCCACTGGTCCTTACTGACTAAAACGGAAGATTTCTGTATCAAAAAAAGTCCAACCTTGCAAGTGTGATATTATCACTCTAATTCCAAAGAATAATACATATTTTTACTCTAAAAACTTTAAAGAAACAAACTAATAGCTTTAGCTGGATATTAAATGGTAGGTCAAATAGCTCTCATAATAAGAATTAGGAATTTAGTGGCTATTGTTTACCCAGAATGGAGTTAAGATAGAAACTAAATGTAAAGGGTTATCAAGTGACAGGTTTGGGTGTCATATGTTATTTCAGTATTTTTGCTGTATGACATATTTAAGTATTGTCCTAAAATCTCTAATGATCTTCTTTAAAATGTGTAATCACATTGTTGGTTTGATAGTACATTTTATTTTAACCATCAGCCATTCATTCTCTCAAGGATTATTCTCTAAAATGTAATGAAAGGCAATAGGAAAATAAGATGCAATTTACAGAGCTACATTTATAGACAGCAGAAAGTCATCTATTCCACAAAGTGAAGTGCAACTGTAATTGGACATCCTTTACGAAAAAACCAAGGATTTGAGGTTGTCTGCACTTTGAGAGGCAGGATAGCTAGTGGTTCCATAGCAAAACAGAAGATTTCTTTGCTCCATTTCACATAGACAAAATGAATTGAATGGATGAACAATGGTCTGGACAAATGATTTACATAAGCAAAAAACCTTAATTCAGAACTTCACTGAAAATGTCTTCAGAGTACTTGTAAAATGCTGAGGATTTCTGATTATTTTAATTATGATTTCTCTCTGGGTGCTTAGGTTTTGCTCATTCTACTGTCCTTTATCTTTTTTAGCAGATTGTGAAAAGATGAAAATGTGTGCTGCTTAATAAAGTGTATTATTGATTGTTTATAAAGGCATGTGGTTTCTACATTTGTAACCAAATTTTGTACCACTTGCCTGGTGAGTTTTGTATTGTGGTACCACTTATATGGAGTGTGAGGAAATGTGGTGATTGATGGTCCTTGGGTTTATTCTGAGCTATTGGTTCTTTTCCCAGGAATTTGTTGTTTGGACCCTAATTTTGATTTGGTGGTGTATTCTAAAGGGTCTTCTTCATTGCTTCTTAAATCCCTTAAAAATAAAGAAAGATAAGGAGAATGACCCCATTCAAGCACCTCCGTTGGTTTACGGTGCCTCTACTTGCAAATATTTCTATAAGGTTCAAAGGCATGCCAGTTTTTCTAGGATGACCAATTCTTGTACACAAGTTTTTACTAAAGAGCAAATTATATTAAGGAAAATTCAGAACTCAAATGGTCAACTTGCCACAACAAAATTAAAATGTTGAGTCTCGAGGTCTCTGCTTGAGATAAACTCATTGTTTATAGTATACAAAAAACCTGTGTTTATAAGATTTTTGTTAAATAAGGTCCTTCCGCCCCTGTCAGAACTCTGTAGCCAGCCAGAGTGAGGCACCAGGTGGGGCCACGACCTGGGGGTGGAGCCAGCAGGAGGGAAGACAGCGCACATGGCCTGCTGCTAAGAAGGAAGAAGCACCTGCTGCCACCGCCATATTGGCAACTTGGGTAGGTTCAGAGAGGGTGCCACCTAACTAACTCTTCAGTGCCACACCCAGTAAATTAGGACTCAGGGTTTATGGTCTCTTCCAGCAGCAAACTCAATTTGGGCCAGAGGGACTCCATAGCTGGAGTGGGCAATTTGTGGTAATATCAGATTGAATATGGCTTAAATATGCAAGAACAGCTGGCAGGGTCCTTTGAGACAGTCAAAAGAAATGGGTGAAAAATCCACCCCAGGCTGGTTTTTGTGAAGAAGGCCCTTGAAAGGAACATTGCCCAAAATTGCAAAGGATGCCAGGTGACAGGAAGCCTCCAGGAGAGCAAATAGTTCTTTTTAAGTCAGGGACTCAGACGGTGAAGGAGGGGGCCCTCCAAATATCCCCACAGGAGCCTTGGGCATAATTAACAGTGGGGATTTGATTGGCACTAGCTGCATGGACAGAAGCAGTCTGGGGGACCCCTTCCCCTGGCTGCCACCCCGATCTCTGGCACCAGTCACAGCTGATGCTCTGCAAACGAGGCAGCCGTAGACAAGTGGCAGCTGAGAAACTCATCACAGTGGGCCCAGGAGGTAGACCTGGGCAAGCAGCAGGAACACTGGCGGTTGTTTCAGAAGCAGCAGCAGATCACTCTAGGGTGGGTGGGTGCCGCCAAGCTCCTGCTGGATGAATACCAGGGCCTGGTGAGGTATACAGGACACTGCCATTGCACTTTGAAGTTCAGGCCTCGGCAAGCCTGCACATGGTTCAGTCCAGGGAAAGAGGCTGAGCAGCTAGAGAATGGCATGCTGGTGATGGACACTGTGGACAGACAGCTACAGGAAAGACTCAGCGGCTCCTCCTGCTATAGCAAGGACGTCAGCAGGCACTTCATTGCCAACAGAACCCAGCAGCACACTCCAGAGTCCTGGACATTTCCCAACAGTGATAATGGACCCTCCTTTGTAGCGGAGATAACCCAGCAAGTAAACAAAGCCCTACACCTGGAATAGAAATTACATACATCCTGGAATTGATATAAGAAACCCATCTAAAGTGAGATAGGGTCTTGCCGCTTGCCGTTCTCTGAATAAGGGCAGTCCTTTAGAAGCAGGCTTAAGTCAAGCCCCTAAAAATAGTTTATGAGAGACCCTTCCTAACACTCTGAGGTAAGCATGGTAATATAACCACGAGTAAAAGAAAACAGAATAAAACAATATGTCAAATGAGTAGCTTAGGTGCTAACCACTACGCATGAGTTTGCCTCTTTCAGGTCCCTGCCCCAGTTGGAAACAGAATAGTGAAAAGAACCCTATGAAGTTTCCCTAGCAACTCACACCACATTGAAACCCATGACTGGATAAATAAAATGGGGTGTGTGTGTGTGTGTGTGTGTGTGTGTGTGTGTGTGTGTGTAGTGTGTATACACCATGGAGTACTACTCAGGCATAAAAAGGAATGAAATAATGTCTTTTGCAGCAACTTGGATGGAACTGGAGACCATTATCTTACATGAAATATCTCAGGAATGGAAAAACAAATACCTTATATTCTCACTTATAAGTGGGAGATAAACGAGGGATATATATGGTCAAAAGGCAGTGCAATGGACATTGAAAACTAAGAAGGGGGCAGGGCATGAGGGAATGGGGGATAAAAATCTACCTATTGAGTACAATGTACACTATTCTGGTGACAGGTACACTGAAAGCTCTGACTTCAGCATGACATAATCCATCCATGTAAAAAAAAAAAAACACTTGTACCCCCTAAATCTTTTGAAATTAAAAAGAAAGAAAGAGCAACATGAAACATGTTGCCCTGCCACTCAGGCTATACAGATAGGAATATGATGTGACAAATATCACTGGGAGACTCATAGAAAACATCCCTAGAATTCAACAACAAGATCATGCCTTTTACTGCATAAAATCACTCATTGTTTTAAAATGGGACCCGATTATCCTTCAAGGGCAAAACACCTAAGCATCTTGCCATGGGAAATCAAGTGGCTACACAACCAGAGCTTCTCATTATGAGCTGGATATTGTCATATCTATCAAGTCATCAATGCAGTCAAGGACAGCAGCAATTCATGATGTATTGGATATGATACATTAGTCATTTACAATGTCCAGACAGGTAGAAAAGACACACCATCTACTTCTACTACACCAACACCTCTCCCTCAGATTACACCTATGGCCTCATTGAGGGTTTCCAATAACCAGCACATGAAGAATGAAAAAACTTAGTCCTGATTAATGAATGAGTTGACTCAATATATTCATGTGAACCAAAATATAGATAGCTGCTGCATTCAGCCTAACTCAGAGGCTGATCCTAAATCATAATGATGAGGGCAAGTTTTTGCAGTATGCAGAGATGAAAGCTGTAAACTTGGTTGTCCACTTATATGATGGAAAGCATGCAGAAGGTAAGAATACACATGGGCTCTTAGGCTGTAACAAATGGCATTTCTGAGTGGTCAGGGACTTGGAAGAAGCAAGATTGGAAAATCAGAGGAAGTAGACATATGGATGGTAAGTAAGGGAAAAACACAAAGTGTGCAAATGTTTGTGTTTCATAGCAATGCCCTAAACAGTGGAGATCTTGAAAACCAAGTGAATAGGATGACTCATACTGTATGTGTTAGGCAGTCTCTGTCCTCTGTCAATACAATGCTTGTACAATATAGTCACAGAAGGAGAAGCCACAGTGACAGGATTGAAGCTATGTATGAGACGCAAAACATGACTGGTCTGCTGACTGTAACTAATGAATGACTATCCACTCATTGAGGAGGCCAGCTGGCCACCTGGTGGCAAACTGATTACATCCCACATCTTTCCACTATGAAGAAGTAACAATTTATCCTTTCTGAAACTGAAACCACCAGAGAAGATAAATCATTATTCCAGATACAGAATAGACACATATATTACTCCATATATAGGTTGTTTCTTCCTTTTTGTTGTTTTATTTTATTTGTAATTGACAAATAATAATTGTATATTTTATGGAGTATAATGTGATATTTTGATACATGTATACACTATGAACATATGAAATGATCAAATCAGGCTAATTTCAAATGTTCCCAACACAAAGAAATGATAAATATTTGAGGTGATGGATGTCCTACTTACCTTGATTTGACCTTTATGTATCATATGCATGTATCAAAATATCAATGTACCCCATAAACATGTACAATTATGTGTCAATAAAAACTATGTAAATAAAAAAGATATATGTGAAACTCCCATAAATCTTAGAAAGTTCCCAAAATTAAAATAATTAAATTCACTTTCATTTGGAAATTATTTAATGAGCATGTTTAGGGAGAATAATAGAGGCAGTGTGGTGAAATTAAACACTATGTATATCAACTCTAGATTTGGATATCATTGATCTAAAGTCAGTTATTACATGACCAAGTATGTCCAATAGGTCACTTTCCTCTCTCCTGCCTGAAATTCACAGAAGACACAGCAACCCTAACAGCCTTTACATATGACCTGGGAGAGGTTGTGAAAAGAAAGGTACCTGGGTGTCCTGGGCCATACGACATTAGCTGAAGTACTTTCCACAACATCCTGCCTGTCAAACAAAGGGTCCAGGATGGTCAGTTTACCCCAGTGCACCACTTCCTGCCAATGGCTTCCAGGCACAGTTTCTTCCCAGAGCTTGAATCCAGAAACCTAATCAGGACCTGGATTCCCTGGTGTATCCCTAACTTAGCCAATGATTTCCAGGCCCAATGGACATTTTTCTTTTCTTTTTTTTTTTTCCCCAGATAATTAGGAGGCAGAGACATTTTTCTTTTCAACAATAAAATATCCTGTTTGACCTGAACTTAGCCTTGTCCTGGGACATCCAGAATGGCATGGTTGGGGTACCCCTACAGCTTTCCTGTCTGAGCTCAGCTTCCTACTGACAAGTAAATAGAATGAGAGTCAATGAGCTAACTGTAGATGTCACAGAGCCTCAGATGGTCAGCATGGCAGAGATTCCAGGAAGAGAACACTGAGAAAAGGAAGCAGAAAATGTAAAAAGAGAGAAAAATTTAAGAATTATGAAAAACGAAAGAATAACATATAGGATTTGAACTTATGTTTGAGGAGTTTATCTGAAATAAACTCCTCCTTTTGAAACATCTACAAAAATTCTAATTTTTTTCCAGAATGATTGTCTTCTTGGGGAAGATAGCATGTCAGAGAGGAATGGTTTCTAAGTTACTTTTCTTCTGAAATTAAAAAGGATAAGAGCTTATTTGGAAGATTGCATACTAACGGGATCCCAACATAAATATTATTGATTTTACATACACATATGTGTGTGTGTGTGTGTGTGTGTGTGTGTGTATAAAGGATTGTGCCAAAGAGATTAGACAGCCAGCATCAAAGTGACAAGAGAATCAACAGAAGTTTTCCATAAGCAGGTCATTGAGGAAGGAGGTTGAAGAAGATTCTCCAAGCGCAATACGAAAGCATTAGTAGGCCCAAAAAGTCCAGATACACCAGTGGTACTTCCAAGATGGAAAATTAGAGTATCCTTAAGTTAGCACTTGGAGAAGACACAGGACATGGGGACAGCAGTATAAAGACCTGGTTAATGCTATTCAGGGAAGTATTTGCTCAAAGTTACTCTCTGCAGCAACTGCAGGACATTGAACAGAATGAGCAGACTGCTACTAGTCTGACTGCCTTTGTCACCATAGATTAGAGACATTCTGGCTGGTTCCTGCCATGTCGTTGCTCTGCTAAAATGACCAAGGCTTGGAAAAGATAAAAGGAGCCTTAAGTGGATTATAGAGGGTCTAACAGAAGAAAGAGACATCTGGAAGCGGTCTGACTTCCACTTTTCTATGAACCATGCCCAAGAATTCAAATGTACACCATTGTCAATACTACCACAGATATATTTAAGGAGCAAAGAAAAACAAGGATCTAAAACTTTGTCCTTGGACAGGGTTTTTGCTGGAACTGTCACCAAAGTAGCTCATTACTCTGAAAGCTCCTTGTGGGCAACGATCATTTTGAATAAATCTTTGTTCACAATGATGACTCATTTTTCAATAAAATTTGTTCTACATAAATAAAAATAAATTTAAGCTATAGAGGTGAGCTACTGAACAAATATATCAAGCATAGTATTTGAAGTAAAAAGGATATTTAAAGAAAAGAAGCCAATTAATGTTAACAGAATTTTTCCAAAGTGACCAAAATGCATAACAATAACCAGAAAAACATAACAAGTAAAAGACATCAACAAATTAGGTGTATTTGAGTTCAGGCATCCTATTTGTGAAAAGAAAACAAGTCAAGTTGGATTACAGCCAAATCTAAACTTTTACCCTCTGTAAGTTTCTGTTCCGTTATTTTTAAAATGACAAAAACTGTCTTCAAAAGAATTTTGTATTATATAATGCATGTGAAATCTGCTGGCACAGTAATTGGAGCATAGACACTAAAAACTATCACCTAAACATGAAAAAACGCTTGGATAGAGTTTTTATATCCACTGGGGCAGAGGGAAGCTAATTTAAACATGTAGAAGGACAGAATTATTGGGGGCAAGGGTATCAGAGGAGGCTCTGAGTATTATAGAAGACCCCAGGTGTTCTTTTTTTTTTTTTTTTTTTTTTTTGAGACAGA
>CAUYMX010103833.1:0-11938 GCA_963573855.1 Lepilemur septentrionalis
ATTAATTGGCCAACTAAAGATATATATAGAAAAAAACCAGCCGGGCATGGTGGCACATGCCTGTAGTCCCAGCTACGTGGGAGGCTGAGGCAGAAGGATTGCTTGAGCCCAGGAGTTTGAGGTTGCTGTGAGCTAGGCTGACGCCCCGGCAATCTCGCCCGTCCAACACAGTTACACACTTAAAAAAAAAAAAAAAAAAAAAAAAAAAAAAAAGCTACAAAATTGTCCGATTTTAACACAGAATGGGAAAATAGCATGAAAGAAATGCTCTTTCCTACCAGTTAGGAATTTTTCTCCCCAATTGAGGACATTTTCTGGTTTGTTTTGTTTTCTGGGGCCTTTGCTGTGTCTGAGTGATGTCTTCAGAGAAGGTGAATTGGGCAAGGACCGCTCAATCCTTTTGCATTCCGAACGGTGCTGAGCTTGTGAGTGGAGGCCGGTGAGGGCTAAGTCACCACGCCTCACTCCCGGTTTCGTTTAGTCACTGTGGGTGGTTTCAGGCCCTCACTGCAGCCACACGCCTAAGCAGATTTCTATCGGGTCCTCAGCCGCATCCTGCACAGGGAGATACCTGCTTGTAATGACCTTGCGAGGCAGGCGTGGTCTCGCTTTGTAATGCACGCTGAAGGCTAATGCGTAATTCAGGTGCGTTTCACCTTCTCCGAGCACACCACTTTCTCCGAGCTACCATGCAAGGCCTGTGGGAGTCCGGGGTGCTCCCTTTCATCTCTGGGAGGCAGCAGCCTTGGAGAAGTCCCAGGGGAAGCGCCACATGCTTCTCCCGTGTGCTCCACTGCCAGGAATGCCCTTCCTCATTTCTGGATTTCCAGACACGGCTAGATCTAGAGAGGGTTTCCAGGTGAGCCTGTAGGAACCTGCCCCCTCCGGCAACATGACTCTTTCTGAGTTCTCTAGAAGGGCTGGAGGCTTAGGAGCAGAAAGGCCTTGCTGTGACCTGCCAGCAAGGGGAGAGACTGCGGTGCCAGGTCACGTGAGTCCCACGCGCCTGCCTTTTCCCTCGCTAACAGCCTGCGCCCCTCCTCCCTGAGGCAAGCGGGGCCCCTGCTTAGGGAGGGATGGAGAGGGGAGGCAGGGGGGGCAAGTCATGTAGGGAGGTCACAGCTGGGGACGGTGAATGGAAGACAAACGACCAGATCTTCCACCCAGGGCAGAGGGGACGAGGTCAGACCCAAGCGAGACAATCCCAAGCCTTCCAAGTTCAAAGCCCGTAAATCACTTTCTAGAAGGTTCCACCCACTGAACATGCGGTGGAGGCAGCCTCTGCTAGTTATAACGTCAAGATTGTCGACACTTACAGGGGGGCTGCAGTACACGTTAACACTGGTAATTCTCCAACAACCCCCAAAGGCGGTAGGGACCACCACCAGCTCCGTTTACAGGGGAGGACGCAGGCCCAGAGGATGCCGGAGCCACACTGCCAGCGAGTGAGAGACGGGATCTGAACCCAGGAACGACGGTCAAGCTCCGTTCTCGGCATATTTGGCAATGGGGGTGTCAGGCAATGCTGGAGACACTTTTTTTTTTTTTTTTTGAGACAGAGTCTCACTCTGTCCCCCGGGCTAGAGTGCCGTGACGTCAGCCTAGCTCACAGCAACCTCAAACTCCTGGGCTCAAGCGATCCTCCTGCCTCAGCCTCCCGAGTAGCTGGGACTACAGGTATGTGCCACCATGCCCGGCTAATTTTTTCTATATATATTTTTAGTTGTCCAATTAATTTCTTTCTATTTTTAGTGGAGACGGGGTCTCGCTCTTGCTCAGGCTGGTCTCCAACTCCTGACCTTGAGTGATCCTCCCACCTCGGCCTCCCAGAGTGCTGGGATCACAGGCGTGAGCCACCGCGCCCGGCCTGTAGACCTGTATCTTGCTGTTGCCCTGCAGTCCTGTCTTTCTCTTCTCAATCAACCTCACTCTCGTGCTCGCCTGGCTTTGGTGTGTCTGGTCATTCTCCGGCCACGAGCGCGCTAAGAACCGGCATTTTCGCACTGAAACCCGACAGATCCTCAAAGATGGAGGCCGCTAACCACCTGCCTGGAAGTTAAGCGTAGTCTGGGCCACTTAGGAGGTCACGGGTGGTATCAAGGCCCCAGGCTCTGGGAGGTTGTGGTGGGAGTGGGGTGGGCGGGCAAAGTCCCGGCCGACTCAGGCAACCCCCCAGGGAGCCTCTGCTGAGCCTGAGTAGGGGGAATCAGTTATTTCTCTGGGCTTTTAAATCACGTTCCTCCATGAAAGGATGAACTTTGCTGTCCTCTTGTTATTGTAAATCTCCTGCTCTCTGATAGCTTTAAAAATAACTCATCGTTACCTAGTCACAGACATTTTATCTTTTACTTTATCACGCTATATTTGCATTAAAAAATTTACTCAATGAACATTAATGTTCATTATAGGGAAAAAAAATAAGACATATAAAAAGGAAGACAACATAAATCATTCCTACAGAATCATTCTGCCTAGAGATGAACTACTAGTCACATTTTAAACTTTCTATCCATACAGTGTATTTTACAAAATTGCTATCATGTTGCATGCACTGTTTGTGGTCTGATTCTTTCACTTCGAATACCTAGGGGGTGTCTTTCCCTATCAATAAATCGCTCTCTCTACCGGTCTGTCTTCACGTGTTGCGTATACTCGGTGCTCTTAAAAAAATGAGTGCCAGTGTCTAAGGACGGGACACGTCTCAAAACCAGCCCAGGTAGAGTTGAAAGGCCCCGGCTTTGCAGCAACTCTGACAACGAGGCAGCAGTTTCACCTGCAATGCGCGCTCCCTCCTGGAGTTTCCCACGGACGCAGAGATATGTCCTCAGCCCGGAGTGTCCCGGACAATGCTCAGGGTACCACTGAGCGGTCACAGGCAGTCTTAGGACGTGGCAAAGCGGGCTTGGGAAGAGGAGGAGGAAAAGAAGGGAGGAGGAGAGGAAGATGATAAAAAGAAAAGACAAGGTAAAAGCAAGAGGCGATCAGAAGGACAAGGATAAGGGAGCATGAAGACGCAAGGATCCCAGCTTTGCGGGGGACTTGGGGTGGTACCAGCCTGAGCTGCCTCGGGTTGCTCTCCCTGGAGGCCGTGGGAGCTCCTCCTGCCTGCCTGTGCCAAGGCCAGCTCGCTCGCTCCCGGAATGCTTACATCTGGGCTTCGTTACCGAGGAGGCTCATGCATTTGCAGAAGATAATTCAGGGCAGAGAGATAACGACCCCCAGCTTGGAGAAAGTCCTCCCCAGAGACCCGGGGGTGGGGGTTTGGCCTCACACGGAAGCAGAGAACTGCCCAAATCGGTCACGGTCCCTGAGCAAACTGTGGTGCGTCTCTGCACGCTTAGGTCACACCCATATTTAGCGCAGACCTGCAGGATTTTATAACTGGGGAAAAGACAAAGGTTCCATCCTGAGGTCACAGAGGGACAACTACCTGCCTCCGCCTTACATGTCTCCCTTCCCTGTGCAGAAGCAGCGTCTGTCTCTGGGCTGCTCCCTGTGTCCGTGGGGACACAAGCCAGGGATTTATTAGCTGCTCAAACCCATAGAAGCTCAGTGCTTAGCTCCGGAGGAAATGAGACCATACGAGTCAAACGTCCCGCCCAGCGCCTGCCACGGGTTTACCCCACGTGTCAATAGACAGAAAACTTCTTGAGAGCAAAGCCGTATTTTTCTGTTTCACGAACCCTCCAATTTTAAAAACAATGGTATTTTCTAAAGTTTGCACAATGTTTTGCAAAATCGTTTTGCATCCTCGCCCTCTCTTTAATTCCCAGAACCAACTTGGGTGAGACCACGTGCAGACAATGTGAGTGAGACTCAGCCCCCTGCACCCCCCTCGTCTAGCCTGGACCGTCGCCACGGCTTCCTGACCGTCCTGCACCAGTCTGTCCGAAACACGGCAGCCGGTGAGTCCGTTTTAAATAGAAATCAGAGCCGGGCATGGTGGCTCACGCCTGTCATCCTAGCACTCTGGGAGGCCGAGGCGGGCGGATTGCTCAAGGTCTCCTGAGTTTGAAACCAGCCTGAGCAAGAGCGAGACCACGTCTCTACTAAAGATAGAAAGAAATTAGCTGGACAACTAAAAATATATATACATAAAAAAAAAAACTAGCCGGGCATGGTGGCACATGCCTGTAGTCCCAGCTACTGGGGAGGCTGAGGCAGGAGGATTGCTTGAGCCCAGGAGTTTGAGGTTACTGTGAGCTAGGCTGACACCACGGCACTCTAGCCCGGGCAACAGAGTGAGACTCTGTCATTCATTCATTCATTCATTCATTCATTTGTTCATAAATAAATAAATAGAAATCGGATGATTATGTTCTCAACCGCTTCCCCCACCCAGCCTGTGCGCCCAGGGTCCGGTCGGGCTGGAATAGACGTCCCAGGAGACGATTCCCACCTTATGTCCTGCAGGTCTTTGTCATGCCACCCTCTTTGAGACGCCTGCCCTGACCCCCTTTTACAACTGCAGCCCTGGTTCCGCTCACCCTCCCTCTTCCTCCTCCCTAATGTGGTTTTCTTCGTAACCCCCTACGTAAGACACCTCACACAGTTACTTCATTTAGTGCCAGCCTCTTCCCACTGGGCTGTACGCTCCACGAGAGCAGGATTTTGTCGTTTTCTTTGGCATCGCCAGCATCTAGCCCAGGGCCAGACACATCACAGGTACTCTGTAGCTACCGATCAGACGGATAGGTAAACGGATGTCACGCAGGCGAATCCAGAGCTAGAGCAGGTCAGAGCACAACGTGGGCGCCCAGTAAATAACGAATGAAAGAAGGAAGGAAGAAATGATGCCCCACACCTTGGCATAGCTCCTTCCAGACATTTTCTCAGTGCTTATAGATTTATGTGTGCTTATAAAACATATCAACCTAGGGGGAAAAAAAACCACTTAATCTGATAGCTTGAACTTCTCTCCATGGCATAAGTAGTAATCAAGTACACGGGGGCTGGGTGTGGTGGAGTCTGCCTGTCATCTTAGCATTTTGGGAGGCCAAGGCAGGAGGATTGTTGTTTAAGGCCAGGATTTTGAGACCAGGCTGGGTAACTCAGCGAGACCTCGTCTCTATAACAAATTAAATTAAAAAAAAATTAAGCCAGGCATGGTGGTGAGCACCTGAGCCTGAGTCCAGAAGTTTGAGGTTGCAGTGAGCTGTGACGACACCACTGCCCTCTAGCCCACACAAAAAATGAGGAGACCCTGTCTCAAAAAAAAAAAAAAAAGAGAAGATACACACTGGTTCTCTTTTTTTCAGATACAACATAGCTTGTCTCCCAAGATGCATGAGAGGTAAGATACAAGACAACATCCCTGGTAACAGGAATTTATTAAAGTTGTAGCTTATATGAGGAGGGGTGGGCAGAGGGTCTTGGCAATGGATCCCCCCTGCATCAGAATCTGGGCCGGGAATGGGGGCGAGTCGGAGGATTTGGAGCTGGAGGTGAGTAGCTGTGTAGTTCGCAAAACTTCTCCGGATGATTCAGATATGCCCCACCCCATCCTTCTAGAGAAGCTCCGAAATGCAACGTCCGTTTCCATCTAAAGTCTCTTTTGTTACAGTGATTCACAGCTCACCATAAAAATGCCACAACTTACTGAACCTGTCTTCACGGTTGGCATTTGGATGTTTCCAATTATTTGCATGAAAAACAGCAGTGACGCACATCCTTATGACACACAGCCCCTGAAGGGACCCCGTTCTCACTGCTAACTGCCCCGTTAACTGCTCGGCGACGTCATGCCTTGGGGTCTGGGACTGGGGGGCCCTGTGCTCCGTGCTCCGACGCACACAGCCATGTTGTGCTGGGGCAAAGGGCAATGACCTTGATCTGGAGAAAGGTCCCCCATACTTCCCGAGGCCCCTACAATGACCAAACACCAGGACAGAACCCAACAGTATCTTTGGTTCTGTTGTTCGGTCCATACAGGCGACCGAGGCTCCCAGGTTAAAAGTGTCTACTCCTCGGTGTCTAGTTGGCTGAAAGTATCACCAACGGGTGGGCTTTCTCCAAATAGCAGACTAGAGACCCCCTCTCCGAGAGGCAGCCAATTTCACGGGGCGTCAGACAACCCTTTCCGGGAGACCAGCACAGAACCACATTCCACTTGGTGACCTCGGTCCAGGCACCTTATTCTTTGGGGTGTGCTTTGGCTTTATCGTTTCTTTAATTAGACTGGAGTAACAACAACTACTTAATTGGAATAATAACAAAGACTCTTATGATCTCACTGTACTGTTGGGAGGGAGAATTAAGTGAATAATTAAAAACTTGATAAAGGTTTTAAACGTGCAAGTAGTTAAGGGAAAGTCGTGCCCAGTGACTACGGGACACTCTGGAGATGACGCTCTAAGTAAGTGCTGAAACTCACAAATAGGCAGCAGGCGACCCTGGAGTCTCAGGAAGCTGCTTGGAACAGATAGAGTCACCTTACGAATGACTGCAGAGAGGGGAAGACAGGGTTTCCGCCTCTGGTCTTTTGAGACCAAAAATAGACCAGATATGGGCTGTCAAAGAACCAGTACACAAGTCCGGTTACTACATACATGGTACTTGCCAGGGTCTCTGAAGGCATCACGCTGAACAGCTACGGTACAGGAACTCCACGCCATGGGCACAAAGCCGAAAGTGCAAGGATGTGATTTGCAACTTAAATTTTTTTTTGTTTGTTTTTTTTTTGAGACAGAGTCTCACTCTGTTGCCCAGGCTAGAGTGCCATGGCGTCAGCAACCTCAAACTCCTGGGCTCCAGTGATCCTCCTGCCTCAGCCTCCGGAGTAGCTGGGACTACAGGCATGCGCCACCACGCCCAGCTAATTTTATGTATATTTTTAGTTGTCCAGCTAATTTCCTTCTATTTTTAGTAGAGACGGGGTCTCACTCTTTGCTCCGGCTGGTCTCAAACTCCTGAGCTCAAATGATCCTCTCTCCTCGGCCTCCCAGAGTGCTGGGATAACAGGCATGAGCCACCGCACCCGGCCTTGCAACTTAAATTTTAATACAAATAACTGGAAATAGCCAAAATCCTTAATTGGAGACTGGATAGCTGAATTATGGAAGCAGAAAGAAATGCGTTTTTATATATCCAAGGAAAGATCTCCAAGTCAAAAAATAAATAAATAAGTTACCAGACACCTCATCCTATTTTTCTCTCAGAAAGGGAACAAAACGGGGGGTAGAGGTGAAGGTCGAAGGTGGTCGAGAGTAATTTTTACTCTTCAATCTACATGTTCACACAGCTTGAAATGTTTACACTGGTTAATTAATTCTCCGTGAAAAAGTACATTTTATTTATGTCGAACCATTTTCCCTACGTAATACGCGATCGAATCTTTGCTATTCTCTGACGCCTGCTTAGTGACTAACATACGATTTGTCCTTTTGCTTGGTGGTTGTGTTTTTCTTTTCCTCCATTTCCACGGACACAAGCGTTCATGTCACACTCTCTTCCCCAGAAAATCCGACGTTTTTCTCTGGGCTCCCCATGCACTTTTCCATATCCGCTATGCTCCTGGACAAATCACCACTATGCCACCACCTTCTTGGGTTTTAAAAATATGATTTCTGGCCGGGCACGGTGGCTCACGTCTGTAATCTCAGCACTCTGGGAGGCTGAGGCGGGAGGATCACTCGAGGTCAGGAGTTCGAGAGCAACCTGAGCAAGAACGAGACCCCTTCTCTACTGAAAATAGAAAGAAATTAATTGGCCAACTAAAAATATATAGAAAAAAATTTTTTTTAACTATGATTACATGACTCTGTCTCAAAAAAAAAAATATGATTTCTTCTGGTAAGAAAGCAACGCTAAGCCAGATTTCAGAGAAAAAAGCAGAAAGCAAATTCAGGGTTGTTGATACTTTATCTGCTGAATCAGGAGCGGCAACCGGCCACAAGCACCACTGATGCACATAAAAAATATCCTTTTAAGAAAAAGGTAGGACATCTTATTCCCACATTTTTGGGTTTCATGGAGCAGACTCAATTAAAGAAAAAAGGGCATTTGTAAAATTTGACATAATTTTGTCATGTAATCATAGTTAAAAAAAAAAAGGCCCCCCACTCCACCCCAACCAAAAAAAGCCTGACGCTTCTACCTTCAGGGCATAAAACCAAGTACATTTTCATCATCCAAAAATTAACATAATCTGAGACTACAGGACCATTCTTCAGGCTGCTCTAGCTTTATGAAAATTAACTGGATCTATAAGAAACCTACCACCTTAGCTCATTGTATCGTATTTGGCTTCAGACCAGGCAAACAGAGTTGATCATGACATTTTCCATCAATTTTAGGATTATAGGGGGAGAGGGTTAGCACATAAGGGAGGGATTTTGGCTCAGTTGGTAATATTTTATGGCTTAAGCTAAGCAGAAGAGCATGGGTGTCACCACCTATAACATTTTATTTATCTTAGATTGTGAACAATTAATGCTCAAAAAAAGAGTTCCATCGCGGGCCAGCTTTGGGAAGTCACTGATCGAGCCGAACATACCCATTTCAGGCTACGGTTTACTGACTTGCCCAAGCAGAGCTCAGAGAACCAGTCAACGACTCCTGAGTTATTTTCAGCAGTCTCTCTGCATGCAAACGAAACCCAGATCCCTGCACTGTTGAGATAATTCTTGCTGTGAGCGTTTGTTTGCATTTTATCTTCTATTTGAATTAAGGCATGAAACTGCATAAAATTCAATTATTTCCAAGTCTCTAGAAAACATTATTCCTACCTAAAATATAACAGCAAATGTCTGCCATATTTCAAACAATAAGAATAATAACAATACGTTGAGTGAGGAACAGGCTTAGGTATTAAAATATATTACCCATGTTTTTCAGCTTTAAATTGATCTAAGAGGTTTTGAGGAATAGAGGAAGGTGATTCTATCCCTCATTTTCAAAGAAAACATTCTCCATAGTAGCTATGGTAACTTGGTCCCCAGACCAAGGTAGTAGAGAATCTCTGTCGCATGATG
This sequence comes from Lepilemur septentrionalis, assembly GCA_963573855.1. Classification (NCBI taxonomy): domain Eukaryota; kingdom Metazoa; phylum Chordata; class Mammalia; order Primates; family Lepilemuridae; genus Lepilemur; species Lepilemur septentrionalis. The sequence goes on from CAUYMX010103833.1 coordinate 8,973, forward strand.
TTTTGTTAGGTCTCTTCTCTTTTTATCCTCTCTGATCACCAGAAATGTTTAAAAAAAAAAAAAACCCACAAAAACAAAAACAAGTAAATGAAGAGGGATGCTGGCGTGTCTATGGATACATACCTCACAGCAAAGTGCAGAATGGCCGGGCCTGGTTTCTTGGGCAAGTCGTGGTCAAGAACTCGGTGATCTAACTGCAGCCAGTTCTGCTGGGCTCTGTGAGAGCAAAGCAAAGGAAAAGTCCAAAACAGGAGGTCAGAGAAGCTCCGTAACACACAGTGCTGGCCACGCTGCAGGGAAACAGTTCCTCTCACACGCTGACGGTCAAAGTGTAACCTGCTACAACTGGTAACAAGACCAATTCAGCAATTTCTAGCAACACTGTAAAAGCACCTGCCTCTGAACCAGCATTTCCATTTCCAAGAGTCTATCACATTTTCCACAAGTGAAAAATGATCTCTATGTAAAATCACCCACTGTAGCATTGTTTGTAATAGCACAAAGGGTGGAAATAACCTCAATGACCCATAGATTGTTGTTTTAAAAAATTATTTAAAACTGTACAGTGAAATACAATGCAGCCATGAAACAGGCTGGAGAAGCCAGGTGTGATGGCTCGCACCTGTAGTCCCAGCTATGTGGGAGGCTGAGGCAGGAGGATCACTTGAGCCCAGGAGTTTGAGGTTGCAGGGAACTAGGTTCACACTCCAGCCTGGGTAACATAGAAAGATTCTATCTCTTAAAAAAAAAAAAAAAAAAAAGCTGGAGAGCCTCTTTACAAACTTATTGTGAACAATTTCCAAGATACAACATTAAATGACAAGCAAAATGCATAAAAGTACAACATATTGCCATTTTTTAAATTAAAAAAAAGAACAGACATACACGTATGCATGTAAAAATTTAAAACGTTCTGAGACGAAAAACAAGAAACTGATAACAGTGGTTGCCTTTGGAGTTAGAAAACTGGGCAGTATTCTGTTAAGCTTTACACTTTTATGAAACATGAAATATTTTCAATAGTCAAGAAGGAAGAAACTTCTGGTTTAACAGAATCAAACAGACACAGATAAGAATACCCACAGCTTTAAAAAAAAGTACAGGGCCCGACACTCTCCGGGTGCTATTTCTGTGTCTATATGATGGCCTTACAAATATTGAAGTATGTACTTGTCTGTTTACTCAAGAGCTGCACCACGTTCATGGGTATAAACAATTCTCTCTAGATTTTGACCTCTGAGGCATCAAAAGGGCCGATGACCCTGTGGCTCAGGACAGTTTATGTGGCTTTTCCAAGGTTGTCACTAGTCCATCTGTTTTAGACTGTAAATTCCTGGCGGGGAGAGAACCCATCTTAATTGCTTACGTAAAATTCAACTTAAGAACATGGGCCAGGAGACATTTTCCACCCTATTTTGTTCCTTGAGTAGACAATTAAAAAACCAAATCAGAAAATTCTAAGCTGTATTCATTATAAGTAGATAGAAGAAGCAGGCATAAACAATAACAGTAATAATACCATAGCTATTCTTTATGGAGCAGCTACTCTGTGCCAAGCAAGCTGGAACTTTTTATACGTTAAAGCTATATTTCACAATAAGTCTGCGAGGAAAGGGGCGGAGCGAGATTTGAACCCAGGACTTTCAATACTGGAGAAAACGAGATCAGAGTTGAATCAGCTTTTATAACTTTTCGCTTAGTCTCTGATGATTTACCAGTTTCAACACCCAGAGAAGTGTATCTTTGTTTCCACAGTTACGAGATACGCCTTCTGATAACTGTTCCTAGCTTTGCTTGGAGGAATATTATAAAGATAAATAAGCTGATATAAGTAACATAAAAAGAGGTTCTTAAAACCACTGAAATTAAGAGATTCTTACACACGTTCCATCAAGTTTAGGATATCATTGATTGAAAGACACATCCCGTTTTCAGAGATGTTCAATGTGTGTCTTAAAATACATAAAATATCGTGTAGTATCAGGTCTCAAAAGTTTTCTTACAGAAAATGAGATTAATTTTGAATTGTCCTTTATGCTTTTATACAGGAAAGATACGGCACCATTTAAAAAGCATAATGTATATGAACTTACACAGAATGATGTCTAAGAACGAATGAAGCAAGTCATACAATAACATATACAGCACAAACCAACTACATTTACCACTGAAGCACCATCGACACCACTCTTTAAATATGGATGAAAATTTTTAGATATAGTTCTGGAGAGTTATATAGCAAATTGCTAATACTGGTTACCTCCGTGGAAGAAAATACACTTGGAGCGGAAAGGTAATCAAAGGTAATCAAAAGAGACTGAACTCAACTACGACATTAAATGCTTTTAGACACCGGGCACAGTGGCTCACGCCTGTAATCCTAGCACTCTGGGAGGCCAAAGTGGGAGGCCCACTTGAGGCCAGGAGTTCAAGATCAGCATGGGCAAGCCTGAGACCCTGTCTCTACCAAAAACAGAAAACATTAGCCAGGCTCGGGAGGCTGAGGCAGGAGGATCGCTTGAGCCCCAGAGTTGGAGGTTGCTGTGAGCTTTGATGACGCCCGGCACTCTACCTGCGGCAACAGAGTGAGACTATCTCAAAAAAGCAAAGCCGTATTGGTATTAAATGTTTTTATAAGGAGATATTCATGTATATATAATAGAAGACAATTTTTTAAAAAAAGGATAAATGATAAATTAGGCCGGGCGCGGTGGCTCACGCCTGTAATCCTAGCACTCTGGGAGGCCGAGACGGGAGGATCGCTCAAGGTCAGGAGTTCCAGACCAGCCTCAGCAAGACCGAGACCCCGTCTCTACTATAAATAGAAAGAAATTAATTGGCCAACTGAAAATATATAGAAAAAATTAGCCGGGCATGGTGGCGCATGCCTGTGGTCCCAGCTACTTGGGAGGCTGAGGCAGAAGGATCGCTTGAGCCCAGGAGTTTGAGGTTGCTGTGAGCTAGGC